>JABBCR010000024.1:0-72005 GCA_014849445.1 Cercopithecus mona
CATGATCCTTTCAACTGATCCGTTTGATAGCACTGTTTTTGGGGAATCTGAGAAGGGATATTTTGGATTGCTTTGAAGCCTATGGTGTCAAAGGAAATATCCTCAGATTAAAACTAGAAAGAAACTTTCAGAGAAACTTCTTTGTGATGTGTGCATTCATCTCACAGAGTTACACCTTTCTTTTCATGGACCAGTTTGCTAACACTATTTTTGTGGAATCTGCAAAGGTATATCTGGGAGTGCATTGAGGCCTAAGGAGAAAAAGGAAATATGTTCAGATTAAAACTAGAAAGAAGCTTTCTGAGAAACTGCTTTGTAATGAGTGTATTCATCTCACAGAGTTACACTGTTGTTTTCATTGAGCAGTTTGCTAACACTGTTTTCTAGGAATCTGCAATGGGATACTTTGGAGCGACTTGAAGCTTACATTGACAAAGGAAACACATTCATATAAAAACTAGAAATAAGCTTTATGAGAAACTGCTTTGTGATGTGTTAATTCATCTCACAGAGTTACATGATTCTTTTCATGGATCAATTTTTAGCACTGTTTTTCGGGTATCTGAGTAGGGATATTTTGGATAGCATTGAAGCCTAGGGTGACAAAGAAATTATCCTCAGATAACAACTAGAAGGAAGCTTTCTGAGAAAGGCTTTTGGGATGTGTGAACTCATCTCACAAAGTTACACTTTTGTTTTCATGGAGCAGTGGTTAACACTGTTTCGTGGAATCAGCAAAGAGATACCTGGGAGTGCATTGAGGCCTATGGTGAAAAAGGAAACATCCTCAGATAAATACCACAAAGAAACTTTCTGAGAAACTGGTTTGTTATAAGTTAATTCTTCTCACAGAGTTACACTGTTCTTTTCTTTGAGACATATTATAACACTGTTTTCCTGGAGTCTGCAATAGGATATTTGGGAGTGCATTGAAGCCTATGGTGACAAAAGAAATATCCCCATAGAAAAAACAAAAAGAAGCTTTCTGAGAAACTGCTCTGTGATGTGTGAATTCAACTCACATATTTAAACTGTTCTTTTCATTGAGCAGTTTGCTAACTCGGTATTCTTGCAATCTACAATGGGATATTTCATAGCACATTGAAGTTTATTGTGAAAAAGTAAATATCCTCACACAAAAACTAGAAAGAAACATTCTGAGAAACTGCTTTGTGATTTGTGAATTCATCGCACAGTGTTACACGATTCTTCTCATGGATGAGTTTCATAGCACTGTTTTTGGGGAATCTGAGAACGGTTGTTTTGGATCACTTTCAAGCTTATGGTGACCAGGGAAATATCCTCACATAAAAACTCTAAAGAAGGTTTCCTAGAATCTGCAATAAGATATACGGGAGTGCATTGAGGCCTGTGTATAAAAAGGAAATATCCTTGGATAAAAAGAAGAAAGAAGCTTTCTGAGAAATGGCTTTGTGATCTGTGAATTCATTACACAGAGTTACACTATTCTTTCAAGGAGCAGTTTGCTAGAACTGTATTTGTTCAATCTGAGAAGGGATAGTTTGGATCGCTTTGAAGCCTATGGTAACAAAGGAAATATCCTCAGTAAAAACTAGAAAAAGCTTCATGAGAAACTGCTTTGTGATGAGTGTATTCATCTCACAGAGATACACTTTTCATTACATTGAGCAGTTTGCTAACACTGTTTTCGTGGAATCTGCCATGGGATATTCTGAGGGCATTGAGTCCTATGGTGAAAAATTAAATATCCTTAGATAAAAACTGGAGAGAAGCCTTCTGAGAAACTGCTTTGTGATGTGTGAATTCATCTCACAGAGTCACATCACTCTTTCATGGAGGAATTTGCCAGCACTGTTTTTGTGGAATCACAGAAGTGATATTTTGGATAGCATAGAATCCTATGGTGAGAAATGAAATATCTTCAGATAGAAAGTGGACAGAAGACTTCTCCAAAACTGCTTTGTGGTGTGTGAAGTCATCTCAAAGAGTTATACCATTGCTTTCCTTGAGAAGTTTGTTAACACTCTTTTCGCAGAATCTGCAATGGGATATACGGGAGCCCATTGAGGCCTGTGTTTATAAAGGAAATATCTTCGGATAAAAAGAAGAAAGAACCTTTCTGTGAAATGGCTTTATGATGTGAGAATTCATTCCACCAAGTTACACTACCCTTCCATGGAACAGGTCGCTAATATTGTATTTGTGGATGTGAGAAGGGATATTTTGGATTGCTTTGAAGTCTATGATAACCAAGGAAATATCCTCAGATAAAACTAGAAAAAACTTTATGAGAAACTGCTTTGTGATGGGTGTATTCATCTCACAGAGATACACCTTTCGTTACATTGAGCAGTTTGTTATCACTGTTTTCATGGTATCTGCCATGGGATATTCAGAGGGCATTGAGTCCTATGATGAAAAATTAAGTATTCTTAGATAAATACTACAAAGAAGACTTCTGAGAAACTGCTTTGTGATGTGTGAATTCATCTCACAGAGTTACACTATTCTTTCATGGAGCAGTTTGCTAGCACTGTTTTTGTGGCATCTGAGAAGGAATATTTTGGATTGCTTTGAAGCTGATGGTGAAAAAAGAAATATCCTCAGATAAAAACTGGAGAGAAGCTTTCTGAGAAACCACTTTGTGATGTGAATTCATCTCATAGAGTTACTCCTCGCTTTTCATGGAGCAGTTTGCTAACACAGTTTTCCTGGAATCTGCACAGGTATATTTGGGAGCGAATTGAAGCATATGGTGAAAAAGGAAATATCTTCAGATAAAAAGAAGAAAGAAGCTTTCTGAGAAACTGTTTTGTGATGTGAGAATTCATCACACAGAGTTACACTACTCTTTCATGGAGTCGTTCACCATCACTGTTTTTGTGGAATCTGAGAATGAAATCTGAGAAGTGATATTTTGGGTCATATTTAAGCCTATGGTGACAAAGGAAATACCTTCAGATAAAAACTAGGAAGAAGGTTTGATAAACTGCTTTGTGATGTGTGAATTAATCTCACAGAGTTACACCAATCTTTCATGGAGGCATTGGCTAGCACTGTTTTTATGCAATCTGAGAAGTGATCATTTGGATCACCTTGGAGTCTATGTTGACAAAGGAAATATCCTCAGATAAAAACTAGTAAGAAGGTTTTTGAGAATCTGCTTTGTGATGTGTGAATTCATCTCAGTGTTACACTACTCTTTCATAGAGCTGTTTGTTAGCACTGTTTTTGTGGAATCTGAGAAGGGATATTTTTGATCACTTTGAAGCTTATGATGACCAAGGAAATAACTGTAGATAAAAATCCAGAAAAATCTTTCCTGAGAAACTCCCTTGTGATTTATGAATTCATGTCACTATGTTACACAACTCTTTCATGGAGCCATTTGCTAGCACTGTATTTAAGGAATCTGAGAAGGGAATTTTTTTTAATCACTTTGCAGCCTATGGTGACATAGGAAATATCCTCAGATAACAACCAGAAATATGCTTTCTGACAAACTGCTTTGTGATGTGTGAATTCGTCTCACAGAATTACACTACTCTTTCCTGAAGCCATTTAATAGCACGGTTTTTGTGGAATCTGAGAAGGGATATATTTGATCACTTTGAAGCCTATGTTGACAAAGGAAATATCTTCAGATAACAACTAGAAAGATGCTTTCTGAGAAACTGCTTTGTGATGTGTGAATTCATCTCACAGAGCTGCACCACTCTTTCATGGAGGAGTTTCCCTATGGTGTTTTTGTGGAATTTCAGTTGTGATATTTTGGATAGCATTGAATCCCGTGGTGAAAAATGAAATATCTTCAGGTAAAAACTGGAGAGAAGGCTTCTCAGAAACTGCTTTGTGGTGTGTGAATTCATCTCCCAAAAGT
The DNA here is from genome assembly GCA_014849445.1 of Cercopithecus mona. Classification (NCBI taxonomy): domain Eukaryota; kingdom Metazoa; phylum Chordata; class Mammalia; order Primates; family Cercopithecidae; genus Cercopithecus; species Cercopithecus mona. Next base: position 3,863 of record JABBCR010000024.1, read on the forward strand.
ACATCATTGCTTTCATTGAGATGTTTGCTAACGCTGTTGTCACAAAATCTGCATTGAAGCCTGAAATATCATCAGATAAAAGCAAGAAAGAAGCTTTCTGAGAAACTGCTTTGTGATGTGTGAATTCATCTCATAGAGGTACACTACATTTTCATGGAGCATTTTGATAGAACTGTGTATGTGGAATCTGATAAGTGGCATTTTTGATTGCTTTGAAACCCATGGTGGCAAAGGAAATATCCTCAGATAATATCTAGAAAGAAGCTTTCTGAGAAACTGCTTTTTGACGTCTGAATTCATCTCACAGTGTTACATTTCTCTTTCATGGAGCCCTTGACTAGCCCTGTTTTTGTGGAATCTGAGACATGATGTTTTGGATGGCTTTGAAGCCTATGTTGACAAAGGAAATATCCTCAGATAAAAACTAGAAATAATTTTTCTGAGAAACTGCTCTGTGACGTGTGAATTCACCTCACAGAGCTATGGCACTCTTTTCCTTGAGAAATTTCCTAACAATATTTTCGTCGAATCTGCAATGAGATACACGGGAGCACATTGAGGCCTGAAGTATCCTCAGATAAAAACAAAAAAGAAGCTTTCTAAGAAACTGCTTTGTAGTGTGTGAATTCATCTCACAGAGATACACTACTCTTTCATGGAGCCATTTGCTAGCACTGTTATGGTAGAATCTGAGAAGGGGTATTTTTTATCACTTTGAAGCCTATGGTGACAAAGGAAATATCCTCAGATAAATTCCAGAAAGAAACTTTCTGACACACTGCTTTGTGATGTGTGAATTCATCTCACAGTGTTACACAACTCTTTCATGGAGCAGTTTGCTAGCACTGTTTTTGTGGAATCTGAGAAGGGATATTTTGGATCACTTTGATGCCCTTGGTAACAAAGGAAATATCCTGAGATAAAAACTAGGAAGAAACTTTCTGAGAAACTGCTTTGTGAGTTGTGAATTCATCTCACAGGGTTACATCACTCTTTCCTGGAGGAGATTGCCAGTAGTGTTTTTGTAGAATCTCAGATATGATATTTTGGATAGCATTGAAATCCATGGTGAATAAATGAAATATCTTCAGATATAAACTGAAGAGAAGCCTTCTCAGAAACTGCTTCATGGTGTGTGAATTCATCTCACAGAGTTACATCATTAGTTTCATTGACAAGTTTGCTTACACTGTTGTCGCAGAATCTTCATTGAGACACACGGGGGCACATTGAGGCCTGAAATATCCTCAGATTAAAGCAAGAAAGAAGCTTTCTGAGAAACTAGTTTGTGATGTGTGAATTCATCTCACAGAGTTACACTACTTTCATGGAGCAGTTTGCAAACACTATTTTCACAGAATCTGCAATGTGATAATAGGGAGGGCTTTGAGGGCTATGGTGAAAACCAAAATATCATCTGATAAAAGCTACAAAGAAGGTTTCTGAGAATCTGCTCTGTGATGTGTGAATTAATCTCACAAAGTTACACCATTCTTTTCATGGAGCAGTTTACTAACAGTTTTTGTTTAATCTGCAATGGGATATTGTGAGTGCATTGAGTGCTATAGTGAAAAAGGAAATATACTCAGATAAAAACTGAAGAAAAGCCTTCAGAGAAACTGCTTTGTGATGTGTGAATTCATCTCACTGAGTTACAGCAGTCTTTCATGGAGCTATTTGCTAGCACTGTTCTTGTGGAGTATGAGAAAGGATATTTTGATGGCTTTTAAACCTATAGTGACAAATGAAATATCCTCAGATAAAAACTAGACAGAAACTTTCTGAGAAATTGCATTGTGATGTGTGAATTTAGCTTGCAGAGTTACACAATTATTTTCTTTCGGAAGTTTGCTGACATTGTTTTCACCGAATCTGCAAAGAGATATACAGTAGCGTATGGAGGCCTGTGTTTAAATAGCAAATATCTTCAGATAAAATCAGAAAGGAAGCTTTCTGAGAAACTGCTTTGTGATGTGCGAATTCATCTCACAGGGTTACACCTTCCTTTTTATGGAGCAGTTTACTAACACGGTTTTCGCTTAATCTGCAATGGGATATTGCGAGTGCATTGAGTGCTATGTTGAAAAAGGAAATATACTCAGATTAAAACTGGAGAGAAGCCTTCGGAGAAACTGCTTTGTGATGTGTGAATTCATCTCACAGAGTTACACCATTCTTTCATTGAGCAGTTTGCTAACACTTGTTTCATGGAATCTGCAATGGGATATATGGGAAGGCATTGAGGTCGATGGTGATAAAGGAAATGTCCTCAGATAAAAACTTGAAATAAGCTTTCTGAGATACTGCTTTGTGATATGTGAATTCATCTCACAGAGTTACAGCAATCTTTCATTGAGCTGTTTGCTAACACTGTTTTTGTGGAATCTGAGAAAGGTTATTTCTGATCACTTTGCATCCTATCATGACAAAGGAAATACCCTCAGATAAAAACTAGAAACAAGCTTTCTGAGAATCTGCTTCATGATATTTGAATTCATCTCACAGAGTTACACCATTCTTCTCATGGAGCAGTTTGTTAGCACTGCTTCTGTGGAATGTGAGAACAAATATTTTGGATTGCTTTGAATCCCAGGGTAAAACAGGAATTATCCTCTGATAAAAACTAGAAATAAGCTTTCTGAAAAACCACTTTGTGGTGTGTGAATACATTTCACAGAGCTACACCACTCTTTCATGGAGCCGTTTGCTAGCACTCTTTTTGTGGAATCTGAGAAGTGGTATTTTTGATCCTTTTGATGCCTATGTTGACAAAGGAAATATCCTCAGATAAAAACTAGAAAGAAGTTTTCTGAGGAAATGCTTTGTGATGTGTGAAATTATCTCACAGAATTACACTATTGTTTCATGGATCCGTTTGCTAGCACGGTTTTTGTGGAATCTGAAAAGGGATATTTTGGATTGCTTTGAAGCCTTTGGTGACAAAGAAAATATCCTCAGATAAAAACCAGAAAGAAGCTTTCTGAGAAACTGCTTTGTGATGTGTGAATTCATCTCACAGTGTTGCACAACTCTTTCATGGAGCCGTTTGCTAGCACTGTGTTTGTGGAATCTAACAAATGATATTTTGGATTGCTTTGAATCCAATGGTGACAAAGGAAATATCCTTAGATAAAAATTAGAGAGAAGCTTTCTGAGAAACTGCTTTGTGATGTGTGCATTCATCTCATAGTGTTACACTACTCTTTCATGGAGCCCTTTGCTAGCACTGTTTTTGTGGAATCTGAGAAGCGATATTTTTGATCCTTTTGATGCCTATGTTGACAAAGGAAATATCCTCAGATAAAAACTAGAAAGAACTTTTCTGAGAAACTACTTTGTGATAAGTGAATTCATCTCACAGAATTACACTACTCTTTCGTGAAGCCGTTTGCTAGCACTGTTTTTGTGGAATCTGAAAAGGGATATTTTTGACCGCTATGAAGCCTATGGTGACAAAGGAAATATCCTCAGATAAAAACCAGAAAGAAGCTTTCTGAGAAACTGCTTTGTGACGTGTGAATTCATCTCACAGAGTTACACCACTCTTTCATGGAGCCGTTGGCTAGCACTGTTTTTGTGGAATCTGAGAAGTGATATTTTGGATCGCTTTGAAGCCTATGTTGACAAAGGGTATATCCTCTTATAAAAACAGAAAGTAGCTTTCTGAGAAAATGTTCTGTGATGTGTGAATTCATCTCACAGAGTTACACCACTCTTTCATGGAGGAGTTTGCTAGCACTGTTTCTGTGGAATCACAGAAGTGATATTTTGGATAGCATAGAATCCTATGGTGAGAAATGAAATATCCTCAGATAAAAACTGGAGAGAAGCCTTCTCAGAAACTGCTTTGTGGTGTGTGAATTCATCTCACAGAGTTACACCATTGCTTTCATTGAGAAGTCTGTTAACACTATTTTTGCAGAATCTGCAAAAAGCTATATGGGAGTGCATTGAGGCCCGTGTTTGAAAAGGAAATATCTTCAGATAAAAAGAAGAAAGAAACTTTCTGAGAAACTGTTTTGTGATGTGAGAATTCATCACACAGAGTTACACTACTCTTTCATGGAGCCGATTGCTAGCACTGGTTTTGTGAAATCTGCAAAGGGATATTTTTGATAGTTTTGAAGCCTAAAGTGACAAAGGAAATATCCTCAGATAAAAACCAGAAAGAAGCTTTCTGAGAAACTACTTTATGACATATGAATACATCTCACAATGTTACACAATTCTTTCGTGGAGCAGTTTCCTAGCACTGTTTTTATGGAATCTGAGAAGGCATATTTTTGATCACTTTGAAGCCTATGCGGACAAAGGAAATATACTCAGATGGAAACTAGAAAGAAGCTTTCTGAGAAACCGCATTGTGAAATATGAATTCATCTCACAGAGCTACACCACTGTTTCATGGAGGAGGTTTCTTGCAGTGTTTCTGTGGGACCTCAGATGTGATATTTTGGATAGCATTGAATCCCACGGTGAAAAATGAAATATCCTCAGATAAATACTGAAGAGAAGTCTTCTCAGAAACTGCTTTGTGGTGTGTGAATTCATCTCACAGAGTTACACCATTGCTTTCATTGAGAAGTTTGCTCACACTTTTATGGCAGAAGCTGCAGTGAGGTATATGGGAGCGAATTGAGACCCATGTTGAAAAAGGAAATATCTTTGGATAAAAAGAAAAAAGAAGCTTCTTAGAAACTCCTTTGTGATGTGTGAATTCATCTCACAGAGTTACACTAGTCTTTGATGGAGCAGTTTGCTAGCACTGTTTTTGTGGCATCTGAGAAGTGATATTTTGGATCCCTTTGAAGCATATGGTGACAAAGGAACTATAATCAGATAAAAACTAGAAGGGTGCTTCCTGAGAAACTGCTTTGTGATGTGTGTATTTATCTCACAAAGTTACACCATTCTTTCATTGAGCAGTTTGCTAACACTATTTTCGTGGAATCTGCTATGGTGTACACTGGAGTACATTAAGCCCAATGGTGAAAAAGGAAAGTCCTCAGATAAAAACCTGAAAGAAGTTTTCTGAAAAACTGCTTTGTGATATGTGAATTCATCTCATGGAGTTACAACAAACTTTAATTGAGCCGTTTGCTAGCACTGTTTTTGTGGAACGTAAGAAGGGACATTTCTGATTGCTTTGAAGTCTATGATGACAAAGGAAATATTCTCAGAAAAAAACTAGAAAGAATCTTCCTGAGAAAGTGCTTTGCAATGCTGAATTCATCTCACAGAGTTGCACTACTTTTTCATGGAGCAGTTTACTAGCACTGCTTCTGTTTAATCTGAGAAGGGATATTTTGGATCCCTTTGAAGCCTATGGTGACAAAGAAAATATCCTTATATAAAAGCTGGAAAGAAGCTTCCTGAGAAACTGCTTTGTGAATTCATCTCACAGATTTACACCTTTCTTTTCATGGATCAATTAGCTAACACTGTTTTTGTGGAATCTGCAAAGGGGATATTTGGGATCCCTTTGAAGCCTATGGTGACAAAGGAAATATCCTCAGATAAAAACTACAAAAAAGATTTCTGAGAAACTGCTTTGTGATTCGTGAATTGATCTCACAGAGTTACACTGTTCTTTTCATAGAGCAGTTTGCTAACACTGATTTGTGATGTGTGAACTCATCTCACAGAGTTACACCAATATTTCGTGGAACCATTTGCTAGAACTGTGTTTGTGTAATCTGAGAATTTATATTTTGTATCACTTTGAAGCCTATGGTGACAAAGGAAATATCCTCAGATAAAAACTAGAAAGAATCTTTCTGAGAAACTGCTTTGTGATATGAGAATGCATCACACAGGGTTACACCACTCTTTCATGAAAGAATGTGCTAGCACTGTTGTTGTGGAATCTGAGGATATTTCCTTTGTCACGATAGGCTTCAATGTGCACCCAAATATCCTGTTGTAGATTCCACACAAACTGAGTTAAAAAACTGCTGCAAGAAAAGAATGTGTAACTCTGTGAGATGAATTCATGCATAATAAAGCAGTTAGTCAGAAAGCTTGTTTCTCGTTTTTATCTGAGGATATTTACTTTCTCACCATAGGCTTCAATGTGCTCCAAATATCCTCAGATAAAAACTAGAAAGAATCTTTCTGAGAAACTGCTTTGCAATGCTGAATTCATCTCACAGAGTTACACCACTCTTTCATGGAGCAGTTTGATAGCACTGTTTTTGGGGAATCTGGGAAGGGATATTTTGGATCCCTTTGAAGCCTATGGTGACAAAGAAAATATCCTTATATAAAAGCTGGAAAGAAGCTTCCTGAGAAACTGCTTTGGGATGTGTGTATTCATCTAACAAAGTTACAACATTCTTTTCCTGGAGCAGTTTACTACCATTGTTTTTCTTTAATCTGCAATGGGATATTGTGAATGCAATGAGTGCTATGGTGAAATAGGAAATATCCTCAGATAAAAACTGGAGAGAAGCCTTTGGAGTAACTGCTTTGTGATCTGTGAATTTACCTGACAGAGGTACACCATTCTTTCATTGAGCAGTTTGCTATCACTTTTTTTTGGAATCTGCAATGTGATATTTGGGAGCGCTTTGAGGATTATAGTGAAAAGGAAATATCCTCACATAAAAACTAGAAAGAAGCTTTCTGAGAAACTGCTTTGTGATATGTGAATTCATCTCACAGAGTTACAGGATTCTTTTCTTGGAGCAGTTTGCTAACACTGTTTTTGTGGAATCTGCAATAGGATATTTGGGAGCACATTGAAGCCTATGGTGACAAAGGAAATATCCTCAGACAAAAACCAAAAAGAAGCTTTCTGAGAAACTGCTTTGTGATGTGTGTATTCACATCATAGAATTACACGATTCTATTCTTAGAGCAGTTTGCTAACACAGTCTTTGTGGAATCTGCAATAGGATATTTGGGAGCACATTGAAGCCTATGTTGACAAAGGAATTATCCTCAGACAAAAACTAAAAAGAAGCTGTCTGGGAACTACTTTGTGATGTGTGAATTCATCTCACAGAGTTACACTGTTCTTTTCATTGAGCAGTTTGCTAACACTTTTTTTGTGGAATCTGCAATAGGATATTTCCTTTGTCACCATAGCTTCAATGCTCCAAATATCCTTCTCAGATTCCACGAAAACAGTGTTACCAAACTGTTCAATGAAAAGAAGAGTGTAACTCTGTGAGAAGAATCCACACATCACAATGCAGTTTCTCAGAAAGCTTCTTTCTAGTTTTTATATGAGGGTATATCATTTGTCACCATAAGCTTCATTGCGCTCATAAATATCCCTTTGCAGTTTCCAAGAAAACAGCGTTAGCAAGCTGCTCTATGAAAACAAAGGTGTAACTCTGTGAGATGAATTCACACATCACAAAGAACTTCCTCAGAAAGCTTATGTCTATTTTTTATATGAGGATATTTCCTTTGTTACCTTAGGCTTCAATGCGATCCAATATATCCCTTCTCAGATTCCACAAAACAGTGCTAACAAACTGGTTCAGAAAAGAATTGTTTAGCTCAGTGGGATGAAATTACACATCACAAAGCGGTTTCTCAGAAAACTTCTTTTTAGTTTTTGTATGAGGGTATTTCCTTTGTCACCTTAGGCTTAAATGTACTCCAAAATATCCCTTTGCAGATTCCACGAAAACATGTTAGCAAGTTACTCAATGAAAAGAACAGTGTCACTCTGTGAGATGAATTCACACATCACAAAGCAGTTTCTCAGAAAGCTTCTTTCTAGTTTTTATCTGAGGATATTTCTTTTCTAACCATAGGCCTCAATGTGCTCCAAAATATCCCTTTGCAGATTCCATGAAAACAGTGTTAGCAAACTGCTCCATGAAAAGAAAGGTGTAACTCTGTGAGATGAATTCCAACATCACAAAGCAGTTTCTTAGAAAGCTTCTTTCTAATTTTTACCTGAGGATATTTCCATTTTCACTGCAGGCCTCAAGGTGCTCTGGAATATCCCATTGCAGATTCCATGAAGAAAACAATGTTAGCAAACTGCTCCATGAAAATAAAGGTGTAACTCTGTGAGATGAATTCATACATCACAAAGCAGTTTCTCAGAATGATTTTTTCTAGTTGTTATCTGAGGATATTTCCTTTGTCACCATAGGCTTCAATGTGCTCCCAAATATTCTGTTCCAGATTCCAGGTAAACAGTGTTAACACACCGCTACAAGAAAAGAACAGTGTAACTCAGTGAGATGAATTGATACATCACAAAGTAGTTTCTCAGAATGATTCTTTCTAGTTGTTAGCTGAGGATATATCCTCTGTCACCATAAGCTTCAATGTGATCCAAAGTATCCCTTTTGAGATTCCCCAAAAACTGTGCTTTCAAACAGATCCATGAAAAGAATTGTGTAACTCTTTGAGATGAATTCACGAATCACAAGGCACTTTCTCAGAAAGTTTCTTTCTAGATTTTGTCTGAGGATATTTCCTTTGTCACCATAAGCTTCAATGTGCTCCAAAATATCCCATTGCAGATTCCAAGAAAACAGTGTTAGCAAACTGCTCAATGAAAAGAACAGTGTAACTCTGTGAGATGAATTCACACATCACAAAGCAGTTTCTCAGAAAGCTTCTTTTTGGTTTTTATCTGAGGATATTTCCTTTGTCACCATAGGCTTCAATGCACTCCAAAATATCCTATTGCAGATTCCACGAAAACAGTGTTATCAAACTGCTCAATGAAAAGAATGGTGTAACTCTGTGAGATGAATTCACACATCACAAAGCAGTTTCTCAGAAAACTTCTTTCTAGTTTTTATCTGAGGATATTTCCTTTGTCACCATATGCTTCAATGCAATTCAAAATATCCCTTCTCAGATTCCCAAAAAGCAGTGTTAGAAAACTGCTCCATGAAAAGAAAGGTGTAACTCTGTGAGATGAATTCACAAATCACAAAGCAGTTTCTCAGAAAGTTTCTTTCTAGTTTTTATCTGAGGATATTTCCTTTGTCACCATAGGCTTCAATGCAATCCAAAATATCCCTTCTCAGATTCCCCAAAAACAGTGTTACCAAACTGCTCCATGAAAAGAATCATGTAACTCTGTGAGATGAATTAACACATCACAAAGCAGTTTCTCAGAAAGCTTCTTTCTAGTTTTTATATGAGGATATTTCCTTTGTCACCATAAGCTTCAATGTGCTCCGAAATATCCCATTGCAGATTCCACAAAAACAGTGTTAGCAAACTGCTTAATGAAAAGAACAGTGTAACTCTGTGAGATGAATTCACACATCACAAAGCAGTTTCTCAGAAAACTTCTTTCTAGTTTTTATCTGAGGATATTTCCTTTGTCACCATTATCTTCAATGTGCTCTGAAATATCCCTTTGCAGATTCCAAGAAAACAGTGTTAGCAAACTGCTCAATGAAAAGAACAGTGTAACTCTGTGAGATGAATTCACACATCACAAAGCAGTTTCTCAGAAAGCTTCTTTCTAGTTTTTATCTGAGGATATTTCCCTTTTCACCATAGGCCTCAATGTGCTCCCAAATATCCCTTTGCAGATTCCATGAAAACAGTGTTAGCAAACTGCTCCATGAAAAGAAAGGTGTAACTCTGTGAGATGAATTCACACATCACAAAGAACTTTCTCAGAAAGCTTCTTTCTAGTTTTTATCTGAGGATATTTCCTTTGTCACCATAGGCTTCAATGTGATCCAAAACATTCCTTCTCAGATTCCCTAAAAAGAGTGTGACCAAACTGCACCATGAAAATAAAAGTGTAATTCTGTGAGATGAACTCACACATAACAAAGCATTTTCTCAGAAAGCTTCTCTCTAGTTTTTATCTGAGGATATTTTCCTTTTCACTATAGGTCTCAATGCGCTAACAAATATTCCTTTGTAGATTCCATGAAAACACTGTTATCAAACTGCTCCATGAAAAGAAAAGTGTAACTCTGTGAGATGAAATCACACATCACAAAGCAGTTTCTCAGAAAGATTCTTTTTGGTTTTTCTATTAGGATATTTTCTTTGTCACCATAAGCTTCAATGTGCTCCCAAATACCCTATTACAGATTCCAAGAAAGCAGTGTTATCATACCGCTCAATGAAAAGAACGTTGAAATTCTGTGAGATGATTTCACACATCACAAAGAACTTTCTCAGAAAACCTCTTTCTAGTTTTTATCTGAGGATATTTCGTTTGTCACCATAGGCTTCTGTGTGATCCAAAATATTCCTTCTCAGATTCACAAATATCAGTGTTACCAAACAGATCCATGAAAGGAATGGTGTAACTCTGTGAGATGAATTAACACATCATCAACCAGTTTCTCAGATAACTTCTTTCTCGTTTTTATCTGAGGATATTTCTTTTGTCGCAATAGGCTTCAATACGGTCCAAAATATCCGTTCTCAGATTCCCCTAAACAGTGCTACCAAACTACTCCATGAAAAGAGTCATGTAACTCTGTGAGATGAATTCAAAAAACACAAAACATTTTCTCTCAGAAAGCTTCTTTCTAGTTTTTATCAGAAGATATTTAGTTTTTCACCATAGGCCTCAATGTGCCCCAAATATCCGTTTGCAGATTCCACCAAAACAGTGTTAGCAAACTGCTCACTGAGAAAGAACATGTAGCACTGTGAGGTGAATTCACATGTCACAAAACAGATTCTCAGAAAGCCTCTTTCTAGTTTTTATCTGAGGATATTTCCTTTTAAACCTTACGCTTCAATGCGATCCAAAATATACCTTCTGAGATTCCACAAAAACAGTGCTACATAACTGCTGCCTGAAAAGAATCATGTAACTCTGTGAGATTAATTCACACATTAGAAAGCAGTTTCTCAGAAATCTTCTTTCTAGTCTTTATCTGAGGATATTTTCTTATTCACTATAGGCCTCATTGCACTCCCAAGTATTCCTTTGCAGATTACATGAAAACAGTGTTAGCAAACTGCTTAATGAAAAGAAAGATGTAAATCTGTGAGACAAATTCACAAATCACAAAGCAGTTTCTCAGAAATCTTCTTTCTAGTTTATGTCAGAGGATATTTCCTTTGTCACCACAAGCTTCAATGTGCTGTGAAATATCCCATTACAGATTCCAAGAAGACGGTGTAAGCAAACTGCTCAAGAAAAGAAAAGTGTACTTCTGTGTGTTGAATTCAAATATCACAAAACAGTTTCTCAGAAAGCTTCTTTCTTGTTTTTATTTGAGGATATATCCTTTGTTAACCATAATCTTCAATGAATTCCAAAATATCCCATTTCAGATTCCAAGAAAACAGTGTTATCAAACAGCTCAATGAAAAGAATGGTGTAAAGCTGTGAGATGAATTCATAAATCAAAAAGCAGTTTCTCAGAAAGCTTCTTTCTAGTTTTTATATGAGGGTATTTCCTTTGTCACCTTAAGCTTCAATGTGCTCCAAAATATTGCTTTGCAGGTTACACAAAACCAGTGCTACAAACTGCTCCATGAAAAGAATTGCATAAGTTTGTGAGATGAATTCACACATCACAAGGCAATTTCTCAGAAAACTTCTTTCTAGTTTTTATTCTTAGGATATTTCCTTTGTCACCTTAAGCTTCAATGTGCTCCAAAATATTGCTTTTCAGATTCCATGAAAACAGTGTTAGCAAACTTCTCCATGAAAAGAACAGTGTAACTCTGTGAGATGAATTCACACATCACAAAGACCTTTCTCAGAAAGCTTCTTTCTAGTTTCTATCAGGATATTTCCTTTGTAACCCTAGGCTTCAAGGCAGTCCAAAATATCCCTTCTCAGATTCCCCAAAAAGAGTGCTACCAAACTACTCCATGAAAAGTATGGTGTAACTCTGTGAGATGAATTCACACATCACAAAGAAGTTTCTAGAAAGCTTCTTTTTGGTTTTTATCAGAGGAAATTTCTTTTGTCACCATAGGTTTCAATGCATCCAAAATATCCTTTCTCAGATTCCCCAAAGACAGGGCTAACAGATTGATCCATGAAAAGAATCGTGTCACTCTCTGAGATAAATTAACACATCACAAATCACTTTCACAGAAAGACTCCTTCTGGTTTTTATCTGAGGATATTTTCTTTGTCACCGGAGGCTTCAATGCACTGCAAAATATCCTATTGCAGATTGCACAAAAACAGTGTTATCAAACTGTTCAATGAAAAGTATGTTGTAACACTGTAAGATGAATTCACACATCCTAAAGCCGTTTCTCAGAAAACTTATTTCTAGTTATTACTTGAGAATATTTCCTATGTCACCATAGGCTTTAATGCACTCCCAAATATCTTATTGCAGATTCCACAAAAAGTGTTATCAAACTGATCAATGAAAAGAACCAAGTAACTCCGCGAGAAGAATTCACACATCAGAAACTACTTTCTCAGAATGCTTCTTTCTTGTTTTTAACTGAGGATATTCCCTTTTTCACTATAGGCCTCAATGCACTCACAAATATCCCTTTGCAGATTCCACATAAAGTGTTAGAAAAGTGCTCCATGAAGAGAAAGGTGTAACTCTGTGAGATTAATTCACACATCACCAAGAACTTTCTCAGAAAGCTTTTTTCTAGTTTTTGTCTGAGGGTATTTCCTTTGTCACCATAGGCTTCAATGCGATCCAAAATATACCATTGCAGATTCCATGAAAACCGTGTTAGCAAACTTCTCGATGAAACGAACAGTGTAACGCTGTGAGATGAATTCACACATCACAAAGCAGTTTCTCAGAAAGTGTCTTTCTAGTTTTTGTAGGAGGATATTTCCCTTTTCACCATTTGCTTCAATGTGCTCGCAAATATCCCTTTACATATTCCACGAAAATAGTGTTTGCAAACTGCTCCATGAAAAGAAAGGTGTAAATCTCTGAGATGAATTCACACATCACAAAGCAGTTGTTCAAAAAGTTTGTTTTTAGTTTTTGTCTTAGGATATTTCCTTTGTCACCATGGGCTCCAATGTGCTCCCAAATATCCTATTGCAGATTCCCGAAAAAACAGTGAAAACGAAACTTATCCATGAAAAGAATCATGTAACTCTGTGAGATGAATTAACACATCACAAAGCAATTTCTCAGAAAGCTTCTTTCTAGTTTTAATCTGAGGATATTGCCTTTGTCACCATAGGCTTCAGTGTGCTCCGAAATATCCCATTACAGATTCCAAAAACAGTGTTAGCAAACTGCTCCAATGAAAAGAAAGTGTAACTCTTGGAGATGAATTAGCACATGACAAAGCGGTTTTTCAGAAAACTTCTTTCTAGTTTTTCTCTGAGTATATTTCCTATGTCAGCATAAGCTTCAGTGCACTCCCAAATATCCCATTGCAGCTTCCAAGAAAATAGTGTTAGTAAACTGCTCAATAAAAAGAACAGTGTAACTCTGTGAGATGAATTCACACATAACAAAGAAGTTTCTCAGAAAGCTTCTTTCTAGTTTTTATCTGAGGATAATTCCTTTTTCACCATAGGCATCAATGAACTCCAAAATATCCCTTTGCAGATTCCACAAAAACAGTTTTAGCAAACTGCTCCATGAAAAGAAAGGTGTAACTCTTTGAGGTGAACTCCCACATCATGGAGAAATTTCTCAGAAAGCTTATTTCTAGCTTTTATCTGAGGATATTCCCTTTGTAAACGTGGGCTTCAATGCCATCCAAAATATCCTTTCTCAGATTTCACGAAAACAGTATTAACAGACTGATCAATGAAAAGAATCATGTAATGTTGTGAGATGAATTAACACATCACAAAGTGGTTTCTCAGAAAGCTTCTTTCTAGTTTTTACCTGAGGATAATTCCTTTGTTACTATACACTTCAATGTGATCCATAACATCACATTGCAGATTCCAAGAAAACAGTGTTATCATACTGCTCAATGAAAAGAAAGGTTTAACTCTGTGAGATGAATTCACTCATCACAAAGAGTTTCCACAGAAAGCTTTTTTCTAGTTTTTATCTGACGATATTTTCTTTGTCACCATAGGCTTCAATGTGTTCTCAAATATCCTATTCCAGATTCCACAAAAACAGAATTAGCAAACTGCTCTATGAAAAGAAAGGTGTAACTCTGTGACATGAATTCACATCACAAAGCAGTTTTTCAGAAAGCTTCTTTCTAGCTTTTATATTGGGATATTTCCTTTGTCACCATAGGCTTCTATGCGATCCAAAATATCGCTTCTGTGATTCACCGAAAACAGGGATAGCAAACTGCTCCATGAAAAGATCATGTAACACTGTGAGATGAATTCACGAATCACAAAATAATTTCTCAGAAAGCTTCTTACTAGTGTTTTTCTGAGGATATTTCCTTTGTCACCATGACCTTCAATGTCCTCCAAAATATCCCATTGCAGATTCCACAAAACAGTGTTACCAAACTGCTCAATGAGAAGAACAGTGTAACTCTGTGAGATGAATTCACACATCACAAAGCAGTTTCTCAGAAAGTTTCCTTAGAGTTTTTCTCAGAGGATATTTCCTTTGTCACATTAGCCTTCAATGTACTCCCAAATATCCCCTTGCAGATTCAACAAAAACACTGTTACCAAACTGCTCCAAGAAAAGAATCGTGTAACTCTGTAAGATGAATTAACACATCACAAAGCAGTTTCTCAGAAAGATTCTTTCTATTACTTATCTGAGGATATTTCCTTTGTCACCATAAGCTTCAATGCTTCCAAATATCCCTTTGCAGTTTCCATGAAAAGAGGTTAGCAAGCTGCTCCAAGAAAAGAAAGGAATAACTAAGTGAGATGGATTCACACATCACCAAGAATTTTTTCAGAAGTCTTCTTTCTAGTTTTTTATCTGAGGATATTTCCTTTGTCACCATAGGCTTCAATGCAATCCAAAATATCCCTTCTCAGATTCCCCAAAAACAGTGCTACCAAACTGATTCATGAAAAGAATTGTGTAACTCTGTGAGATGAATTAACACATCACAAAGCAGTTTCTCAGAAAGCTTCTTACTTGTTTTTATCTGATGATATTTCCCTTTTCACCATATTCCTCTATGCACTCTTGAATATCCCATTGCAGATTCTGCGAAAAAAGTTTAATCAAACTGCTTCATGAAAAGAAGGGTGTAACTCTCTGTGAGATAAATTCACACATCCCAAAGATCTTTCTCAGAAAGCTTCTTTTTGGTTATTGTCTGAGGATATTTCCTTTTTCACCATATCCTTCAATGTGCTCCCAAATACCCTATTGCAGTTTCCATGAAAACAGTGCTTTCAAACTGGTCAATGAAAGAATGGTTCAACTCAGTAAGATGAAATCACTCATCTCAAAGCTGTTTCTCAGAAAGCTTCTTTCTTGTTTTTATCTGAGGATACTTCCTTTCTCACCATAGGCCTCAATGCACTCTAAAATATCCCTTTGTAGATTCCACAAAAAGAGTGTTAGCAAACTGCTCCATGAAAACAAAGGTGTAACTATGTGAGATGAATTCACATATCATGAAGAAGTTTCTCAGAAAGCTGTCTTTTGTTTTTTGTCTGAGGATATTTCCTTGTCACCATAGACTTCCATGCACTCCAAAATATCCCATTGTAGATTCCACGAAAACAGTGGTAGCAAACAGCTCCAAGAAAAGCATCGCGTAACTCTGTGGGATGAATACACACATCACAAAGCAGTTTCTCAGAAAGCTTCTTTCTAGTTTTTATGTGAGGATATTTCCTTTGTCACCATAGGCTTCAATGAACCCCGAAATATCAGATTACAGAATCCAAGAAAACAGTGTCAGCAAACTACTCAATGAAAAGAACAGGTTAACTCTGTGAGTTGAATTCACACATCAGAAAGCAGTTCCTCAGAAAGTTTCTTTATGGCTTTACTACGAGAATATTTTCTTTGTCACCATAGGCTTGAATGCACTCCAAATATCGTATTGCAGACTCCACAAAAACAGTGTTATCAAATGGCTCAGAGAAAAGAATGGTGTAACCCTGTAAGATGAACTCACCCATCACAAAGCAGTTTCTCAGATAGATTCTTTCCAGTTTTTATCTGGGGATATTTCCTTTTTCACCATAAGACTCAATTCACTCCCAAATATCCCTTTGCAGATTCCACAAAAACAGTGTTAGTAAACTGCTCCATGAAAACAAAGTTGTAACTCTGTGAGATGAATTCACATATCACAAAGAACTTTCTCAGAAACCTTCTTTCCAGTTCTTATCTGAGGATATTTCCTTTGTCACCATAGGCTTCAAAGCAATCCAAAATATCCTTTCTCACATTCCACAAAAACAGTGCAAACAACTGCTACATGTAAGGAAATTGTAACTCTGTGAGATGCATTAACACATCACAAAACAGTTTCTCAGAAAACTTCTTTCTAGTTTTTATGGGAGGATATTTCTTTGTCACCATAGCTTCAATGCTCCAAATATCTTATTGCAGATTCCACAAAAACAGTGTTATCAAACAGCTCAATGAAAAGAACTGTGTAACTCTTTGAGATGAATTCACACATCACAAAGCAGTTTCACAGAATGTTTCTTCCTAGTTTTTATCTGAAGACATTTTCTTTGTCACCATAGGCTTCAATGAGATCCAAAATATCCCTTCTCACATTCCCCCAAAAAAGTGCTACAAAACTGATCCATGAAAAGAATCGTGTAACACTGTGAGAAGAATTGACAAATCACAAAGCAGTTTCTCAGAAAGCTTCTTTCCTCTTTTTGTCTGAGGATATTTCTTTTGTCACCATAAGCTCCAATGTGCTCCAAAATATCCCATTGCAGATTGCATGAAAACGGTGTTAGCGAACTACTCAATGAAAACAAAGTTGTAACCCTGTAAGATGAATTCTCACTTCACAAATAACTTTCTTAGAAAGCTTCTTTCTAGTTTTTATCTGAGGATATTTCCTTTTCCACCATAAGCTTCAATGTGCTCCCAAATATCCTACTGTAGATTCCACAAAAACAGTGTTATCAAACTGCTCAATGTAAAGAATGGTGTAACTCTGTGAGATGAATTCACACATCACAAAGCAGTTTCTCAGAAAGCTTCTTTCTAGTTTTTATCTGAGGATATTTCCTTTTTCACCATAGGCATCAATGCACTCCCAAATATCCCTTTGCAGATTCCACGAAAACAGTGTTAGCAAACTGCTCCATGAAAACCAAGGTGTAACTCTTTGAAGTGAATTCACACATCACAAGGAACTTTCTCAGAAAGCTTGTTTCTAGTTTTTACCTTTGTCACCATAGGCTTCAATGTGATTCATAATATCCTATTGCACATCGCAAGAACACAGTGTTGTCAAACTGCTCAATGAAGAGAACAGTGTATCTCTGTGAGATGAATTCACACATCAAAAGCAGTTTCTCAGAAAGCTTCTTTCCAGTTTTTATCTGAGGATATTTCCTTTGTCAACATATTCTTCAATGTGATCCAAAATATCCCTTCTCAGATTCCCCAAAAACAGTGCTACCAAAGTGCTCCAAGAAAGGAATCGTGTACCTCTGTGACATGAATTCACAAATCCCAAAGTTTCTCAGAGAACTTCTTTCTAGTTTCTGTCTGTGAATATTTCTTTGTCACCATAAGCTTCAATGGGCTCTGAAATATCCCATTGCAGATTCCAAGAAAACTGTGTTAGCCAACTGCTCAGTGAAAAAAACAGTGTAACTCTGAGCTGAATCCACACATTACAAAGCTGTTTCTCAGAAAGCTTTTTTCCCAGTTTGTATCTGAGGATATTTCTTTTCACTATAGGCTTCAACTTGCTACCAAATATCCTTTTGTAGATACCATGAAAACAGTGTTATCAAACTACTCCATGAAAAGAAAGGTTCAACTCTGTGAGATGAATTCACATGTCACAAAGTGCTTTCTCAGAAAGCTTCTTTCTAGATTTTATATGAGGATATTTCCTTGTCACTGTAAGCTTCAAAGTGCTCCAAAATATAATATAGCAGATTCCACGAAAACAGTGTTATCAAACTGCTCAGTGACAAGAACAGTGTAACTCTGTTAAGTGAGTTCACACATCACAAAGCAATTTCTCAGAAAACTTCTTTCTAGTTTTTATCGAGGATATTTCCCATTTTCACCACAGGCCTCAATGGGCTCCAAAATATCCCTTTGCAGATTACACGAAAAACAGTGTCAGCAAACTGCTCCATGAGAGAAAGGGGTAACACTGTGAGATGAATTCCTACATCATGAACAAGTTTCTCAGAAAGTTTCATCATAGTTTTTATCTGATGATATTTCATTTATCACCACAGGCCTCAATGTGCTCCCAAATAACCCCTTGGATATTCTACGAAAACAGTGTTAGCAAACTGCCCCATGAAAAGAACACTGAAACTCTGTGAGATGTATTCAAACATAACAAAGCAGTTTGTCAGAAGGCTTCTTTCTAGTTTTTATCTGAGGATATTTCATTTGTCACCATACACTTCAGTGTACTCCCAAATATGCTATTGCAGATTCCACAAAACCAGTGTTATCAAACTGCTGAATGAAAAGAACAATGTAACTTTGTGAGATGAATTCGCATATCACCAAGAAGTTTCTCAGAAAGTTTCTTTCTAGTTTTTATCTGAGGATATTTCTTTTTAACCATAGGCTTCAATGCTCCAAATATCCCTCTCAGATTCCCCAAAACAGTGATAATAGACTGCTCCATGAGAGGAAAGTGTAACTCCGTGAGATGAATTCACACATCACAAAGCAGTTTCTGAGAAAGCTTCTTTCTAGTTTTTATCTGAGGATATTTTCGTTTTCACTATAGGCATCAATTCTTTCCCAAATATCCCTTTGCAGATTCCCCAAAAACAGTGTTAACAAACTGCTCCATGAAAGGAAATTGTAACTCTGTTAGATGAATTCACAAAGTAGAAAGCAGTGTCTCAGAAAGCTTCTTTCAAGTTTTTATCTGAGGATATTTCCTTTGTCACCGTATGCTTCAATGCAATCCAAAATATCCCTTTGCAGATTCCCCAAATACAGTGCTACCAAACTGCTCAATGCAAAGAAAGGTGTAACTCTGTTAGACGAATTCATGAATCACAAAGCAGTTTCTCATAAAGCTTATTTCTAGTTTTTGTCTGAGGATGTTTCTTTTGTCACCATAGCTTCAATGTGCTCAAATATGCCTTCTCAGATTCCCCAAAAACAGTGTTACCAAACTGCTCCATGAAAGGAATTGTGTAGCTCTGTGAGATGAATTCAGAAACCACAAAGAAGTTTCTCAGAAAGCTACTTTCTAGTTTTGTCTGAGGATGTTTTCTTTGTCACCATAAGCTTCAATGTGGTAAGAAATATCCCGTTGCAGATTCAAAGAAAACAGTGTTAGCAAACTGCTCAATGAAACGAACAGTGTAACACTCTGAGATGAATTCTCACATCACAAACATTTTCTCAGAAATATTCTTTTTGGTTTTTATCTGAGGATATTACCTTTGTCACCAGAGGCTTCAATGCTCTCCCAAATATCCTACTGCAGATTCCACGAAAACAGTGCTAACCAAGTGCTCAATGAAAAGAATGGTGAAAATCTGTGAGATTAATTCACACATCACAAAACAGTTTCTCAGAATGCTTCTTTCTCGCTTTTATCTGAGGATATTTCTTTGTCACCATAGGCTTGAATGCACTCCAAATATCGTATTGCAGACTCCACAAAAACAGTGTTATCAAATGGCTCAGAGAAAAGAACGGTGTAACCCTATAAGATGAACTCACCCATCACAAAGCAGTTTCTCAGATAGATTCTTTCCAGTTTTTATCTGAGGATATTCCGTTTGTCACCATAGGCTTCAATGCACTCAGAAATATCCTATTGCAAATTCCCTGAAAACAGTGTTAGCAAACTGCTCCAAGCACAGAGTTGTGTAACTGTGTGTTATGAATTCACACATCTCAATGTAGTTACTTAGAAAGCTTTTCTCTAGTTTTAATATGAGGATATTTCCTTTGTCACAATAGGCTTCCATGCGATCCATAATATCCCTTCTCAGCTTCCCCAAAATCCATCTTAAAAAAATGCTCAATGAAAAGAAAGGTGTAACTCTGTGAGATGAATTCACACATCAGAAAGCAGTTTCTCAGAAACCTGCTGTCCAGTTTTTCTCTGAGGATATTTCCTTTGTCACCATAAGCTTCAATGCGCTCCCAAATATCCTATTGCATTTTCCACGAAAATGGTGTTAGCAAACTGCTCCAAGAAAAGAATTGTGTAACTCTGTGAGATGAATTCACACATCACAAAGCAGTTTCTCAGAAATCTTCTTTCTAATTTTTATCTGAGGATATTTCCTTTGTCACCATTGGCTTCAATGTGCTCCAAAATATCCTATTGCAGATTCCACGAAAACAGTGTTATCAAACTGCTCAATGAAAAGAATGGTGTAACTCTGTGAGATGAATTCACACATCACAAAGCAGTTTCTCAGAAAGCTTCTTTCTAGTTTTTATCTGAGGATATTTCCTTTTTCACTATAGGCCTCAATGCACTCCCAAATATCCCTTTGCAGATTCCACGAAAACAGTGTTAACAAACTGCTCCATGAAAAGAAAGGTGTAACTCTGTGAGATGAATTCACACATCACAAAGAACTTTCTCAGAAAGCTTCTTTCTAGTTTTTATCTGAGGATATTTCCTTTGTCACCATAGGCTTCAATGCAATCCAAAATATCCCTTCTCAGATTCCCCAAAAACAGTACTAAAAAACTGCTCCATGAAAAATACAGTGTAACTCTGTGAGATGAATTCACAAATCACAAAGTATTTTCTCAGAAAGCTTCTTTCTATTTTTTGTCTGAGGATATTTCCATTGTCACCATAAGCTTCAATGGGCTTCAAAATATCACACTGCTGTTTCCACAAAAAAGTGTTAGCAAACTGCTCCATGGAAAGAAAGTGTTACTCGGTGTGATGAATGCACACATCACAAAGAGGATTCAGAGAAAGCTTCTTTCTAGTTTTTATCTGAGGATATTTCTTTTGTCACCATGTGCTTCAATGCGATTCAAAATATCC
This sequence comes from Cercopithecus mona, assembly GCA_014849445.1. NCBI lineage: Eukaryota > Metazoa > Chordata > Mammalia > Primates > Cercopithecidae > Cercopithecus > Cercopithecus mona. The sequence continues at coordinate 24,842 of JABBCR010000024.1, forward strand.
CTTTCAGATTCCCCAAAAACAGTGCTACCAAACTGTGCCATGATAAGTTAAGTGTAACTCTGTGAGATTAACTCACACTTCACAAAAGAGTTTCACAGAAAGCTTCTTGTTGGTTTTTGCCTGAGGATATTTTGTTTGTCACCATAGGCTTCAATGCACTCTGAAACGTACTATTGCAGATTCCACGAAAACAGTGTTAGCAAACTGCTGAGTAAAATGTACAATGTAACTCCGTGGGATGAATTCATACATCACAAAGCGGTTTCTCAGAAAGCTTCTTTCTACTGTTTATATGAGGATGTTTCCTTTGTCACTGTAAGCTTCTGTGCACTGCAAAGTATCCTATTGCAGATTCCAAGAAAACAGTGTTACCAAACTGCTAAATGAAAAGAACAGTGTAACTCTGTGAGATGAATTCAAACATCAAAAAGCAGTTCCTCAGAAAGTTTCTTTTTGGATTTACTATGAGAATATTTCGTTTGTCACCAAAGGCTTCAATGCATTCCCAAATATCTTATTGCAGATTCCCAAAAACAGTGTTAGCAAACTACTCCATGAAAGGAGTGGTGTAGCTCTGTGAGATGAATTCACACATCATAAGGCAGTTTCTCAGAAAACTTTCTTCTAGTTTTTATCAGAGGATATTTCCTTTTTCACCATCGTCTCAACTTGCTTCCAAATATCACTTTGTAGATTCCATGAAAACAGTCTTAGCAAACTGCTGAATGAAAGAAACAGTGTAATTCTGTGAGATGAATGAACCCATCACAAGGCAGTTTCTCAGAAAGCTTCTTTCTAGTTTTTATCAGAGGATATTTCCTTTTTCCCTAGAGGCCTCCATGCACTCCCAAATATCCCTTTGCAGATTCCACGAACACAGTGTTAGCAAACTGCTCCATGAAAAAAAGGTGTACCTTTGTTAGATGAATTCACACATCCCAAGCAGATTCTCTGAGAGCTTCTTTTTGGTTTTTATCTGAGGATATTTCCTTGTCACCATAGGCTTCAATGCATCCAAAATATCCCTTGCAGATTCCACAAAAACAGTGTTAGCAAACTGCTCTATGAAGGGACAGGTGCAACTCTGAGAGATGAACTCCCATATCATGGAGAACTTTCTTAGAAAGCTTCTTTCTAGTTTTTATCTGATGATATTTCCATTGTCAATGTACACTTCAATGTGATCCAAAATATCCTTTCTCAGATTCCACAAACACAGTGTTAACAGACTGATCCATGAAAAGATACGTGTAAAGTGGTGAGATGAATTAACACATCACAAAGAAGTTTCTCATAAAACTTCTTTACGGTTTTCATCTGATGATAATTCCTTTGTCACCATAGGCTTCAATGCTCCAAATATCCTTCTCAGATTCCACAAAACAGTGTTACAAACTGCTCCATGGAAAGAAAGGTGTGACTCTGTGAGATGAATTAACACATCACAAAGTGATTTCTCAGAAAGCTTCTTTCTACTTTATCTATGAGGATATTTCCTCTGTTACCATGAGCTTCAATGGCTCTGAAATATCCCATTTCAGATTCCAAGAAAACAGTGTTAGCAAATTGCTCACTGAGAAAGAACATGCGGCACTGTGAGATGAATTCACACACCACAAAGCAGTTTCTCAGAAAGCTTCTTTCTAGTTTTTATCTGAGGATATTTCCTTTTTCATTATAGGCCTCACGGCACTCCCAAATATCCCTTTGGAGATTCCATGAAAACAGTGTTAGTAAACTACTCCATGAAAAGAAAGGTGTAATTCTGTGAGATGAATTCACACATCACAAAGAAGTTTCTCAGAAAGCTTCTTTCTAGTTTTTATCTGAGGATATTTCCTTTGTCACCATAGGCTTCAATGCATTCCAAAATATCCCTTCTCAGATTCCCCAAAAACAGTGCTACCAAACTGCTCCATGAAAAGAAAGGTGTAACTCTGTGAGATGAATTCACACATCACAAAGCAGTTTCTCAGAAAGCTTCTTTCTAGGTTTTATCTGAGGATAATTCCTTTTACAACATAGGCCTCAATTCGCTCCAAAATATCCCTTTGCAGTTTCCATGAAAAGAGTGTTAGGAGACTGCTCAATGAAAACAGCAGTGTAACTCTGTGAGATGAATTCACACATCACAAAGTGGTTTCTCAGGAAGAGTCTTTCTAGTTTTTATCTGAGGATATTTCCTTTTTCACTATAGGCTTCAATATGCTCCGAAATATCCCTTTACAGATTCCCCAAAAACAGTGTTGACAAACTGCTCCATGAAAAGAATCATGTAACTCTGTGAGATGAATTCACAAATCACAAAGCAGTTTCTCAGAAAGCTTCTTTCTAGTTTTTGTCTGAGGATATTTCTTTGTCACCATAAGCTTCAATGTGCTCTGAAATATCCTATTGCAGATTCAATGAAAATGGTGTTAGAAAACTGCTATATGAAAAGAAATGTGTAACTGTGAGATGAATTTACACATCACAAACACGTTTCTCAGAAAACTTCCTTCTTGTTTTTAACTGAGGATATTTCCTTTGTCACCATAGGCTTCAAGGCACTCACTATTATCCTATTGCAGATTCCACAAAAACAGTTTTAACAAACTTCTCCATTCAAAGGAGGCTGTAACTCTGTGAGATGAATTCACACTTCATAAAGAAATTTCTCAGAAAGTTTATTTCTAGTTTTTATCTGATGATATTTCTTTTGTCACCATAGACTTCAATGCACTCGCAAATATCCCTTCTCAGATTCCCCAAAAACAGTGCTATCAAACTGCTCAATGAAAAGAATCGTGTAACTCTGTGAGATGAATTCACACATCACAAAGCAGTTTCTCAGAAAGCTTATTTCTAGTTTTTATTTGAGTATATTTCCTTTGTCACCATCAGTATCAATGCACTTCGAAATATCCCATTGCAGATTTCAAGAATACAGTGTGAGCAAACTGCTCGAAGAAGAGAATGGTGTAACTCTGTGAGATGAGTTCACATATCACAAAGCAGTTTCTCAGAAGGCTTCTTTTTGGTTTTTATCTGATGATATTTTCTTTGTCACTATAGGCTTCAATGCGCTCCCAAACATCCTATTGCAGATTTCACAAAAAGAGTGTTATCAAGTTGCTCTATGAAAAGAACAGTGTAACTCTGTGAGATGAATTCACACATCACAAAGCAGTTTCTCAGAAAGCTTATTTCTTGTTTTTATCCGAGGATATTTCTTTTGTAACCATAGGCTTCAATGTGATCCCGAGTATCCTATTGCAGATTCCTTGAAACCAGGGTTAACAAACTGCCCAATGAAAAGTACAATGTAACTCTGTGAGATAAATTCACTGATCACAAAGAGTTTCTCAGAAAGATTCTTTCCCGTTTTTATCTGATTGAATTTCCTTTTCCACCTTAGCTTCAATGCTCCAAATATCCTTGCAGATTCTGCATAAACAGTGCTACCAAACTGCTCCATGAAAAGAATCGTGTAACACTGTGAGATGAATTCATAAACCACAAACAGTTTCTCAGAAAGCTTCTTTCTAGTTTTTATCTGAGGATATTTCCTTTTTCTCTGTAGCCCTCAATGTGCTCCTAAATATCCATTTGCAGATTCCATGAAAACATTATTAGCAAACTGCTACATGAAGAGAATGATGTACCTCTGTGAGATGAATTCACACATCACAAAGAAGTTTCTCAGAAAACTTCCTTCTAGTTTTTATCTGAGGATATTCCCATTGTCACCATAGCCTTCAATGTGATTCAAAGTATCCCTTTGCAGATCCCATGAAAACAGTGTTAACCTACTGCTCAATGAATAGAACAGTTTATTTCTGTGAGATGAATTCTCACATCACAAAACAGTTTCTCAGAAAGCTTCTTTCTAGCATTTATCTGAGGATATTTCCCTTTTCACTATATGCTTCAATGTGCTCCCAAAATATCCCTTTGCAGATTCCACGAAAACAGTGTTAGCAAACTGTTCCATGAACAGAAAGGTGTAACTCTGTGAGATGAATTCACACATCACAAATCAGCTTCTCAGAAAGCTTCTTTTTGGTTTATCTGAGGATATTTTCTTTGTCACCATAGGCTACAATGCACTACCAAATATCCTATTGCAGATTCCTCGAAAATAGTGTAATCAAATTGCTCAATGCAAAGAAATTTGTAACTCTTTGAGATGAATTCACATATCACAAGGCAATTTCTCAGGAAGCTTCTTTCCCATTTTTATCTGAGGATATTTCCTTTTTCACCATAGGCCACAATGCTCCAAATATCCTTTGCAGATTCCAAAAACAGTGGTAAGAAACTGTTCCATGAAAAGAAACTTGTAACTTTGTGAAATGAATTAACACATCACAAATCGGTTTCTCAGACTGCTTCTTTCTAGATTTTATCTGAGGATATTTCCTTTGTCACCATAGACTTCAATGTGATCGAAAATATCGCTTCTCACATTGCCCAAAAACAGTGCTACCAAACTGTTTCATGAAAAGTATCGTGTACCTCTGTGAGGTGAATTCACAAATCACAAAGCAATTTCTCAGAAAGCTTCATTCTAGTTTTTTCTGAGGATATTTCCTTTTTCACCGTACGCCTCAATGCACTCACATATATCCCTTTGCAGATTCCAGGGAAACAGTATTTGCAAACTGCTCAGTGAAAAGGCAAGTGTAACTTTATGAGATGAATTAACTCATCATAAAGAACTTTCTCAGAAAGCTTTTTCTAGTTTTTATCTGAGGATATTTCCTTTGTCATCATAGGCTTCAATGCTCCAAATATCCTTGCAGATTCCAAAAACAGTGTTAGCAAACTGTTTCATGAAAGGAAAGATGTAACTCTGTGAGATGAATTAACAGAACACAAAGCAGTTTCTCAGAAAGCTTTTTCTAGTTTTGAACGGAAGATATTTCCTTTTTCACCATAAGCTTCAATGCACTCAGATATATCCCATTGCAGATTCCAAAAACAATGTTACAAACTGCTCCATGAAAAGAAGTGTAACTCTGAGATGAATTCACATCACAAAGAGTTTCTCAGAAAGCTTTTTCTAGTTTAAATCTGAGGATATTTTCTTTGTCACTACAGGTCTCAGTGCACTCCAAAATAACCCATTGCAGATTCCATATAAACAGTGTTAGTAAGCTGCTCCATGAAAAGGAAGGTGTAACTCTGTGTGATGAATTCACACATCACAAATCAGTTTCTCAGAAAACTTCTTTCTAGTTTTTATCTGAGGATAATTGCTTTGTCACCATAAACTTCAATGCACTCAGAAATATCCCATTGCAGATTCCAAACAATACAGTTATAATACTGCTCCATGAAAAGAAAGGGGTAACACTGTGAGATGAATTTCCACATCACAAAGAAGTTTCTCAGAAAGCTTCTTTATAATTTTTATCTGAGGATAATTCTTCTGTCTCCATAGGCTTCAACGCGATCCAAAATATCCAATTGCAGATTCTCCAAAAACAGTGCTACCAAACTGTTCCATGAAAAGAACAGTGTACCTCTGTGAGATGAATTCACATATCACAAAGAAGTTTCTCAGAAAGCTTCTTTCTAGTTTTTATCTGAGGATAATTCTTTTGTCACCATAAACTTCAAGGTGATCCAACATATCCCTTCCCAGATTCTCCAAAAACAGTGCTACCAAACTGCTCCATGAAAAGATACGTAACTCTGTGAGATGAATCACAAACCACAAAATAGTTTCTCAGAAAGCTTCTTTCTAGTTTTTATCTGAGGATATTTTGTCACCATAGCTTCAATGCTCCAAATATCCTTCTCAGATTCCCAAAAACAGTGCTACCAAACTGCTCCATGAAAAGAAGTGTAACTCTGAGATGAATTCACACATCACAAAGCAGTTTCCTAGAAAGTTTCTTTCTAATTTTTACCTGAGGATATTTTGTCACCATAGCTTCAATGCTCCAAATATCCTTCTCAGATTCCAAAAACAGTGTTACAAACTGCTCCATGAAAAGAATGGTGTAACTCTGTGAGATGAATTCACATCACAAAGTTTCTCAGAAAGCTTTCTAGTTTTTATCTGAGGATATTTTGTCACCATAGCTTCAATGCTCCAAATATCCTTGCAGATTCCAAAAACAGTGCTACCAAACTGCTCCATGAAAAGAAGTGTAACTCTGAGATGAATTAACACAATTCAGAGAAGTTTCTCAGAAAGCTTCTTCTAGTTTTTATCTGAGGATATTTTGTCACCATAGCTTCAATGCTCCAAAATATCCTTTGCAGATTCCAAAAACAGTGTTATCAAACTGCTCAATGAAAAGAAAGTGTAACTCTGAGATGAATTCACACATCACAAAGTTTCTCAGAAAGCTTTCTAGTTTTTATCTGAGGATATTTTGTCACCATAGCTTCAATGCTCCAAATATCCTTTGCAGATTCCAAAAGCCGTACTAACAAACTTATCAATGAAAAGAATCGTGTAACTCTGTGAGATGAATTCACAAATCACAGATCAGTTTCTCAGAAAGCTTCTTTCTAGTTTTTGTCGGAGGATATTTCATTTGTCACCATAAGCTTCAATGCGTTCCAAGGTATCCCTTTGCAGATTCCATGAAAACAGTGTTAGCAAACTGCTCAATGCAAAGAATGGTGTAACTCCATGAGATGAATTCAAAAATCATAAAGCAGTTTCTCAGAAAACATCTTTCTAGTTTTTGTCTGAGGATATTTCCTTTGTCAACATAAGCTTCAATGCACTGTCAAATATCCCATTGCAGATTCCAAGAAAACAGTTTTAGCAAACCGCTCATTGAAAAGATCAGTGTAACTGTGAGATGAATTGACACATGACGGTTTCTCAGAAAGCTTCTTTCTAGTTTTTATGTGAGGATATTCCCTTTTTCACCATAGGCTTCAATCTACTCACAAATATCCGTTTGCAGATTCCAAAAAAAACAGTATTAGCATACTTCTGCATGAAAAGAGAGGTAGAACTCTGTGAGATGAATTCACAAATCACAAAGTAATTTCTCAGAAAGCTTCTTTTTGGTTTTTGTCTGAGGATATTTCCTTTGTCACCATAGGCTTCAATGTGACCCAAAATATCCTTGCAGATTCCAAAAACAGTGTTACAAACTGCTCCATGAAAAGAATGTAACTCTGTGAGATGAATTCACACATCACAAAGCAGTTTCAGAAAGCTTCTTCTAGTTTTTATCTGAGGATATTTTGTCACCATAGCTTCAATGCTCCAAATATCCTTGCAGATTCCAAAAACAGTGCTACCAAACTGCTCCATGAAAAGAAAGGTGTAACTCTGAGATGAATTCACATCACAAAGAAGTTTCTCAGAAAGCTTCTTCTAGTTTTTATCTGAGGATATTTTGTCACCATAGCTTCAATGCTCCAAATATCCTTGCAGATTCCAAAAACAGTGCTACCAAACTACTCCATGCAAAGAAGTGTAACTCTGAGATGAATTCACATCACAAAGAACTTTCTCAGAAAGCTTCTTTCCAGTGTTTATCTGATGATATTTTGTCACCATAGCTTCAATGCTCCAAAATATCCTTGCAGATTCCAAGAAAACAGTATTAGTAAACAGCTGAATGCAAATAACACTGTAATTCTGTAAGATGAAATTACACATCACACAGCATTTCACAGAAAGCTTCTTATTGATTTTTATCTGAGGATATTTTCTTTTTCACCATAGGCTTCAATGTGATCCAAAATATCCTTCTCAGATTCCAAAAATAGTGTTATCAAACTGCTCATTGATGAGAACAATGTAACTCTGTGAGATGAATTCACTCATCACAAAGAAGCTTCTCAGAAAGCATCTTATTGATGTTTATCTGAGGATATTTCTTTGTCACCATAGACTTCAGTGCACTCTGAAATATCCTCTTGCAGATTCCAGGAAAACAGTGTTATCTCACTGCTTCATGTAAAGTATGGTGTAACTCTGTGAGATGAATTCACACATCACAAAACAGTTTATCAAAAGCTTCTTTCTAGTTTTTATCTGAGGATATTCCCTTCTTCACTATAGGCCCAATATGCTTCAAAATATTCCTTTGACGATTACACAAAAACAGTGTTAGAAAACTGCTCCATGAAAATAAAGGTGTAACTCCGTGTGATGAATTCACACATCACAAAGAACTTTCTCAGAAAGCTTCTTTCTAATTTTTATCTGAAGATATTTCCTTTGTCACTGTAGGCTTCAATGTGATCCAATATATCCTTGCAGATTCCAAAAACAGTGTTACAAACTGCTCCATGAAAAGAATGTAACTCTGTGAGATGAATTCACATCACAAAGCAGTTTCAGAAAGCTTCTTCTAGTTTTTATCTGAGGATATTTTTCACCATAGGCTTCAATGTGATCCAAAATATCCTTGCAGATTCCACAAAACAGTGTTAGCAAACTGCTCATGAAAAGAAAGGTGTAACTCTGAGATGAATTCACACATCACAAAGCAGTTTCAGAAAGCTTCTTCTAGTTTTTATCTGAGGATATTTTTCACCATAGGCTTCAATGTGATCCAAAATATCCTTGCAGATTCCAAGAAAACAGTGTTAGCAAACTGCTCAATGAAAAGAAAGTGTAACTCTGAGATGAATTCACACATCACAAAGAACTTTCTCAGAAAGCTTCTTCTAGTTTTTATCTGAGGATATTTTTCACCATAGGCTTCAATGCACTCCAAAATATCCTTGCAGATTCCAAAAACAGTGTTACCAAACTGCTCCATGAAAACAGTGGTGTAACTCTGTGAGAGGAATGCATACATCACAAAGCTGTTTCTCTGAAAGCTTCTCTCTAGTTTTTATCTGAAGATATTTCCTTTTCACCATAGGCTTCAATGTGATCCAAAATATCCTTCTCAGATTCCACAAAAACAGTGTTATAAAACTGCTCAATGAAAAGAGTGGTGTAACTCTGTTAGACGAATCCACACATCACAGAGAACTTTCTCAGAAAGCTTTTTTCTAGTTTTTATCTTAGGATATTTCCATAATCACCATAGGCTTCAATGCACTCCAAAATATCCTTGCAGATACCAAGAAAACAGTGTTAGCAAACTTCTCATTGAAAAGAATGGTGTAACTCTATGAAGTGAATTCAAACATCACAAAGCGATTCTCAGAAAGCTGCTTTTCGGTTTTTATCTGAGGATATTTTCTTTGTCACCATAGGCTCCAATGCACTCCCAAATATCCTATTGCAGAAACCCCAAAAATAGTGCTACCATAATGCTCCATGAAAAGAACGGTGTAACTCTGAGAAATGAATTCACATCACAAAGTTTCTCAGAAAGCTTCTTCTAGTTTTTATCTGAGGATATTTCCTTTTCACCATAGCTTCAATGCTCCAAATATCCTTGCAGATTCCACCAAAACAGTGTTAGCAAACTACTTCATGAAAAGAAAGGTGTAACTCTGTGAGATGAACTCACATCAAAAAGAACCTTCTCTGAAAGCTTCTTTCTGGTTTTTATCTGAGGATATTTCCTTTGTCACTATAGGCCTCAATGAGCTCCCAAATGTCCCATTGCATATTCCACAAAAACAGTTTTGGCAAACTGCTCCATGAACAGAATGTTGTAACTCTGTGAGATGGACTCAGACATCACAAAGACCTTTCTCAGAAAGCTTCTTTCTAGTTTTTAACTGAGGATATTTCCTTTGTCACCAGAGGCTTCAATGCGATCCAAAATATCCGTTCCCAGATTCCCCAAAAACAGGGCTACCAAACTGCTCCATGGAAAGAAAGGTGTAACTCTGAGATGAATTCACACATCACAAAGTTTCTCAGAAAGCTTCTTCTAGTTTTTATCTGAGGATATTTTGTCACCATAGCTTCAATGCTCCAAATATCCTTGCAGATTCCAAAAACAGTGTTAGCAAACTGCTCATGAAAGGAAAGGTGTCACTCTGTGAAATGAATTCACGCATCAAAAAGAACTTTCTCAGAAAGCTTTTTTCTGGTTTTTATCTAAGGATATTTTTCACCATAGCTTCAATGCTCCAAATATCCTTGCAGATTCCAAGAAAACTGTAGTAGCAAACAGCTCATTGAAAAGAACACTATAACTCTGAGATGAATTCAAACATCACAAGGACCTTCCTCAGAAAGCTTCTTTCTAGTTCCTCTCTGAGGATATTTTTCACCATAGCTTCAATGCTCCAAATATCCCTTTGCAGATTTCATAAAAAGAGTGTTACCAAACTGCTCAAAGAAAAGAAAGGTGTAACTCTGTGAGATGAATTCACACATCACAAAGAACATTCTCAAAAAGCTTCTTTCTAGTTTTCTTCTGAGGATATTTCCTTTGCCACCATAGACTTCAATGCGATCCAAAATGTTCCTTCTCAGATTCTCCAAAAACAGTGCTACCAAACTGCTCCATGAAAAGAAAATTGCAACTGTGTGAGATGAATTCATACATCAGAAAGCACTTTCTCAGAAAGCTTCTTTCTAGTTTTTATCTGAGGATATTTTTCACCATAGCTTCAATGCTCCAAATATCCTTTGCAGATTCCAAAAACAGTGTTACCAAACTGCTCCATGAAAAGAAGTGTAACTCTGAGATGAATTCACATAACAAAGATCTTTCACAGAAAGCTTCTTTCTAGTTTTCATATGAGGATATTTCGTTTTTCACTATAGGCCTCAATGCACTCCAGACTATCTTATTGCAGATTCCATGAAAACGGTGTTAACAAACTGCTCCATGAAAAGAGAGGTGTAACTCTGTCAGATGAATTCACACATCACAAAGCAGTTTCACAGAATGATTCATTTTAGTCTGTATCTGAGGATATTTCCTTTGTCTCCAGAGGCTTCAATGCACTCAAAGAATCCTATTGCAGATTACACAAAAAAAGTGTTATCAAATTACTCAAAGAAAACTGTGGTGAAACTCTGTATGATGAATTCCCACATCACAAAGCGGTTTCTCAGAAAACTTCTTTCTAGTTTTTATCTGAGTATATTTCCTTTGTCACCATAGGTTTCAATGTGATCCAAAATATCCTACTGCTGATTCCATGAAAACAGTATTAGCAAACTGCTCCAGGAAAAGTACGGTAACTCTGTGAAATGAATTCAAAAATCACAAAGAAGTCTCTCAGAAAGGTTACTTTTGGTATTTTTCTGAGGATATTTCCTTTGCCACCCCAGGCTTCAAAGTGCTCCGAAATATCCTGTTGCAGATTACAGAAAAACATTGTCAGCATACTGCTAAATGAAAAGAATGCTGTAATGCTGTGAGATGAATTCACACATCACAAAGAAGTTTCTCAGAAAGCTTCTTTCTAGTTTTTCTCTGAGGATATTTAGTATGTCACCATTGGCTTCAATGTGCTCCAAAATATACCATTTCAGATTCCAAGAAAACAGTGTTAGCAAACTGCTCAATGAAAAGAACAGTGTAACTCTGTGAGATGAATTCACACATCACAAAGCAGTTTCTCAGAAAGCTTCTTTTTGGTTTTTATCTGAGGATATTTCCTTTGTCACCATAGGCTTCAATGTGCTCCAAAATATCCTATTGCAGATTCCACGAAAACAGTGTTAGCAAACTGCTCAATGAAAAGAATGGTGTAACTCTGTGAGATGAATTCACACATCACAAAGCAGTTTCTCAGAAAGTTTCTTTCTAGTTTTTATCTGAGGATATTTCCTTGTCACCATAGGCAGCAATATGCCCCCAAATATTGTAATGCAGATTCCAAGAAAACAGTGTTAGCAGACTGCTCAATGAAAAGAACAGTGTAACTCTGTGAGATGAATTCACACATCACAAAGCAGTTTCTCAGAAAGCTTCTTTCTAGTTTTTGTCTGAGGATATTTCCTTTTCACCATAAGATTCAATGTGATCCCAAATATCCTACCTCAGATTCCCCAAAAACAGTGTGAGCAAACTGATCCATTAAAAGAATTGTGTAACTCATGAGATGAATTCAAAGGTCTCAAAGCAGATTCTCAGAATGCTAATTTCTAGTTTTTGTCTGAGGGTATTTCCTTTATCACCATAAGCATCAATGAGCTCCAAAATACCCCTTTACAGTTTCCATGAAAACAGTTTTAGCAAATTGCTCCATGAAAAGAAAGTGTAAATCTGTGAGATGCATTCACACGTCACAAAGCAGTTTCTCAAAATGATTATTTCTACTTTTTATCTAACGATATTTCCTTTTTCACTATAGGCCTCAATGAGCTTCCAAATATTCCTTTGCTGATTCCACGAAAAGAGTATTGGCAAACTACTCAATGAAAAGAATGGTGTAAATCTGTGAGATGAATACACACATCACAAGACAGTTTCTCAGAAAGTTTCTTTCTAGTTACTATCTGAGGATATTTCCTTTGTCACCATAAGCTTCAATGTGATCCAAAATATCCCTTCTCAGATTTCACAAAACAGTGTTAGCAAACTGCTCAATGAAAAGAAAGTGTAACTCTGAGATGAATTCACATCACAAAGCAGTTTCAGAAAGCTTCTTCTAGTTTTTATCTGAGGATATTTTGTCACCATAGGCTTCAATGTGCTCCAAATATCCTTGCAGATTCCACAAAACAGTGTTACAAACTGCTCCATGAAAAGAAGTGTAACTCTGAGATGAGTTCACACGTCACAAAGAATTTTCTCAGAAAGCTTCTTCTAGTTTTCATCTGAGAATATTTTGTCACCATAGCTTCAATGCTCCAAAATATCCTTCTCAGATTCCAAAAACAGTGTTAACAAACAGTTCAAGGAAAACAATGGTGTAATTCTGTGAGATGAATTCAACCATCACAAAGCAGTTTCTCAGAGAGCTTCTTTCTAGTTTTACTCTGGGAATATTTACTTTTTCACCATAGGCGTCAATGCTCCAAATATCCTTCTCAGATTCCCCAAAAACAGTGTTCGCAAACTGCTCTATGAAAAGAAAGATGTAACTCTGTGAGATGATTTCTCAGAACACAGAGCAGTTTCTCAGAAAGCTTCTTTCTAGTTTTTATCTGAGGTTATTTCCTTTTTCACTATAGACCTCAATGTGCTCCCAAATATCCCTTTGCAGATTCCACAAAAACAGTGTTAGCAAACTGCTCCATGAAAAGAAAGGTGTAACTCTGTGAGATGAATTCACACATCACAAAGAAGTTTCTCAGAAAGCTTCTTTCTAGTTTTTATCTGAGGATATTTCCTTTGTCACCATAGGCTTCAATGAGATCCAAAATACTTCTTCACAGATTACACAAAAGCAGTGTTACCAAACTGCTCCATGAAAAGAAATGTGTAACTCTGTGAGATGAATTCACACATCATGAAGCCGTTTCTCAGAAGGCTTCTTTCTAGTTTGTATCTGAGGATATTTAGTTTTTCACCATAGGCCTCAATGCTCTCCCAAATATACCATTGCAGATTCCACAAAAAGAGTGCTATCAACAGCTCAATGAAAAGTATGGTGCAACTCTGTGAGATAAATTCAAACATCACAATACAGTTTCTCACAAAGCTTCTTTTTGGCTTTTATCTGAGGATATTTCCTTTGTCACCATAGGCTTCAATGCACTCCCAAATATCCTATTGAAGATTCTACAAAAACATTGTTAGCAAGCTGCTAATGAAAGGAATGGTGTAAGTCTGTGAGTTGAATTCACACATCACAAAACTGTTTCTCAGAAAGTTTCTTTCTAGTTTTTATCTGAGAATATTTCCCTTTTCACCATAGGCTTCAATGCACTCCCAGATATCCCTTTGCAGATTCCATGAAAACAGTGTTAGCAAACTGCTCCATGAAAGGAAAGGTGTATCTCTGTGAGATGAATTCACACATCACAAAGAACTTTCTCAGAAGTCTTTTCTCTAGTTTTTATTGAGGATATTTTCTTTGTCACCATAGGCTTCTATGTGCTCCCAATATCCTACTGCCGACTTCAGGAAAACAGTGTTAGCAACCTACTCCAAAGAAAGAATTGTGTAACTCTGTGAGATGAATATACACATCACAAAGCTGTTTCTCAGACAGCTTCTTTCTAGTTTTTATGTGAGGATATTTCCTTTTTCACCATAGGCCTCAATGCCTTCAAAAATATCCTTCTGAGAATCCCCAAAAACATTGATATCCAACTGCTCCAGGAAAAGAATCATGTAACTCTGTGACATGAATCCACAAATCACAAAGTAGTTTCTCAGAAAGCCTCTTTCTAGTTTTTGTCTGAGAATATTTCCTTTGTCCCCATAAGTTTCAATGCGCTCCCAAATATCCCTTTGCAGATTCTGTGGAAAGAGTGTTAGCAAACTACAGCATGAAAAGAATGGTGTAACTCTGTGAGTTGAATTCAAACATCACAAAGAACTTTCTCAGAAAGCTTCTATCTAGTTTTTATCTGAGGGTATTTTTCACCGTAGGCTTCAATGCACTCCAAATATCCTATTGCAGATTCCACGAAAACGTTCTTAGCAAACTGCTCCACGAAAAGAATAGTGTAACTCTGTGAGATGAATTCACACATCACAAAGCAGTTTCTCAGAAAGCTTCCTTCTACGTTTTATCTGAGGATATTTCCTTTTTCACTATAGGTTCCAAAGTGCTCCCAAATATACCTTTTCAGATTCCATGAAAACAGTGTCAGCAAACTTCTCCACGAAAAGATAGGTGAAACTCTGTGAGATGAATTCATACATCACAAAGCAGTTTCTCAGAAAGGTTCTTTCTAGTTTAAACCTGAGGATATTTCCTTCTTCACCATATTTCTCAATGTGATCCCAAGTATCCCATCGTAGATTCCAAAAAACAGTGTTAGCAAACTTCTCAATGTAAAGAATGGTGTAACTCTGTGAGATGAATTCACACATCACAAAGAACTTTCTCAGAAAGTTTCCTTCTAGATTTTATCTGAGGATATTTCCTTTTCACCATAGATCTCAACTTGCTCCCGAATATCCCTTTGGAGATTCCACATAAACAGTGTTACTGAACTGCTCAATGAAAAGAAAGCTGTAACTGTGAGATGAATTCACCCAACACAAGGCAGTTTCTCAGAAAGCTTCTTTCTAGTTTAAATCTGAAGATATTTCCTTCTTCACCATAGGCTTCAATGCATCCAAAATATCCTTTGCAGATTCCAAAAACAGTGTTACAAACTGCTCCATGAAAAGAATCATGTAACCCTGTGGGATGAATTCACAAATCACAAAGTAGTTGGTCAGAAAGCTTCTTTCTAGTTTTTATCTGAGGATATTTCCTTGTTCACTATAGTCCTCAGTGCACTCCCAAATAACCTGTTGCAGATTCCTGAAAAACAGTGCTACCAACTGCTACATGAAAAGAATAGTGTAACTCATTGAGATGAATTCAAAAGTCACAAAGCAGTTTCTCGGAAAGCTTCATTCCGGTTTTTTTCTTAGGATATTTGCTTTGTCACCATAAGCTTCAAAGTGCTCTGAAATATCCCATTCAGATTCCAAGAAAACAGTGTTATCAAACTGCTCCATGACAGGAAGTTGTTTCTCTGTGAGATGAATTATCATATCAGAAAGCAGTTTCTCAGAAAGCTTCTTTCTAGTTTTTATCTGAGTTTAACCTTTGTCACCACAGACTTCAATGCGATCCAAAATAACCCTTCTCAGATAACCCTTCTCAGATTCTCCAAAAACAGTGCTACCAAACTGCTCCATGAAAAGAATTGTGAACTCTGTGAGATGAATTCAACCATCACAATGTAGTTTCTCATAAAGCTTCTTTCTAGTTTTTATCTGAGGGTGTTTCTTTTTTCACCATAGGCCTCAAGGCACTCCCAAATATTCCTTTGTAAATTCCAGGAAAGCAGTGTTAGCAAACTTCTCCATGAAAAGAAAGGTGAAACCTTGTGAGATGAATTCACAAATCACAAACTTTCTAGGAAAGCCTGTTTCTAGTTTTTATCTGACGATGTTTCCTTTCTCAATCTGGGCTTCAATGTGATCCAAAATATCCCTTCACAGATTCAACAAAAACAGTGCTACCAAACTGCTCAATGAAAGGAACAAGGTTACTCTTGGAGATGAATTCACACATCAAAAAGCAGTTTCTCAGAAAGTTTCTTTCCAGTTTAATTCAGAGGATATTTCCTTTTGTGCCGTAGGATTCAATGTGGTCCCACATATCCCTTTTCAAGATGCCACAAAAACAGTGTTAACAAACTGCTCAATGAACAGTACAGTGTAACTCTGTGAGATGAATTCACACCTCACAAAGAACTTTCTCAGAAAGCTTCTTTCTAGTTATTATCTGAGGATATTTCCTTTGTCACCATAGGCTTAAATGCGATCCAAATTATCCTTTTCAGATTCCCCCAAAACAGTGTTATCAAATGATCCTTGAAAAGAATAGTGTTCCTCGGTGAGATGAATTCACACATCACAAAGCAGTTTCTCAGAAAGCTTCTTTCTAGTTTTTATCTGAGGATATTTTCTTTTTCACTATAGGCCTCAATGTGCTCCCAAATATCCCTTTGCAGATTCCATGAAAACAGTGTTAGCAAACTGCTCCATGAAAAGAACAGTGTAACTCTGTGAGATGAATTCACACATCACAAAACAGTTTCTCAGAAAGCTTCTTTCTAGTTTTTATCTGAGGATATTTCCTTTGTCACCATAGGCTTCAATGTGATCCAAAATATCCCTTCTCAGATTCCCCAAAAACAGTGCTACCAAACTGCTCCATGAAAAGAATCATGTAACTCTGTGAGATGAATTAACACATCACAAAGCAGTTTCTCAGAAAGCTTCTTTCTAGTTTTTATCTGAGGATATTTCCTTTGTCACCATAGGCTTCAATGTGATCCAAAATATCCCTTCTCAGATTCCCCAAAAACAGTGCTACCAAACTGCTCCATGAAAAGAATGGTGTAACTCTGTGAGATGAATTCACAAATCACAAAGCAGTTTCTCAGAAAGCTTCTTTCTAGTTTTTATCTGAGGATATTTCCTTTGTCACCATAAACTTCATTGCACGAAATCTCCCACTGCAGATTCCAAAAATCAGTGTTAGTAAACTGATCAATGAACAGAATCATGTAATTTTGTGAGATGAATTCACACATCAAAAAGCAGTTCTCTGAAAGCTTTTTTCTTATTTTTTTCTGAGGATATTTCCTGTGTCCCCATAGGCTTCAATACACTCCCAAATATCCCTTTGCAGATTCCATGAAAACAGTGTTAGCAAACTGCTCCATGAAAAGAAATGTGTAACTCTGTGAGATGAATTCACACATCACAAAGAAGTTTCTCAGAAAGCTTCTTTCTAGTTTTTATCTGAGGATATTTCCTTTTTCACTATAGGCCTCAATGCACTCCCAAACTTACCTTTGCAGATTCCAAGAAAACAGTGTTAGCAAACTACCAAAAGAAAAGAACAGTGTAATTCTGTAAAATGAATTCACACATCACAAAGATGTTTCTCAGAAAGCTTCTTTCAAGATTTTATCTGAGGATATTTCCGTTGTCACGTAGCATTCAATGTGATCCAAAATATCCCTTCTTAGACTCTGCATAAACAGTGCTACCAAACTGCTCAGTGAAAATTATTGTGTAACACTGTGAGATGAATTCCCACATCACAATGCAATTTCTCAGAATGCGTCTTTCTAGTTTTTATCTGGGGATATTTCCTTTTTAACCATAGGTCTCAATGTGTGCAAAAATATCCATGTGCAGATTCCACAAAAGCAGTGTTAGGAAACGGATCCATGAAAAGAAAGGTGTAACTCTGTAAGATGAATTCACATGTCACAGAGCAGTTTCTCAGAAAGCTTCTTTCTAGTTTTTATCTGATGATATTTTCTTTTTCACTATAGACCTCAATGCAGTCCCAAATATCCCTTCGCAGATTCTATGAAAACCGTGTTAGCAAACTGCTCCATGAAAAGAATGGTGTAACTCTGTGAGATGAATTTACACATCTCAAACAACTTTCTCAGAAAGTTTCTTTCTAGTTTTTATCTGAGGATATTTCCTGCTTCACCATTTGCCTCAATGTGCTCATGAATATCCCTTTGCAGGTGCTAGGAAAATAGTGTTAGCATACTGTGCAATGAAAAGACAGTGTAACTTTGTGAGATGAATTAACACATCAAAAAGTGGTTTCTCAGAAAACTTCTTTCCAGTTTTTATCTGAGGATATTTGCTTTCACACCTTAGGCCTCAATGCTCCAAATATCACTTTGTAGATTCCACAAAAACAGTGTTAGCAAACTGCTGCGCGAAAAGAAAAGTGTTACTCTGAGAGATGAATACACACATCACAAGGAAGTTTCTCAGAAAGCTTCTTCTAGTTTTTATCTGATTATATTTCCATATGTCACACATAGGCTTCAGTGCGATCCAAATGATCCCTTCTCAGATCCCTAGAAACAGTGCTACCAAACTGCTCCATGAAAAGAATGGTGTAACTCTGAGATAAATTTGCCCACCACAAAGCTGTTTCCCAGCCCTCTTCTTTCTAGGTTTTATCTGAGGACATTTCCTCTTTCACCATAGACATCAATGTGCTCCCAAATATCCTTTTACAGATTCCATTAAAACAATGTGAGCAAGCGGTTCCATGAAAGGAAAAGTGTAACTCTGTGAGATGAACTAACACATCATAAAGCAGTTTCTCAGAAAGCTTCTTTCTAGTTTTTGTGTGAGGATATTTCCGTTTTCACCATAGGCTTCAATGTGCTCTGAAATATCCTATTGCAGATTCCACGTCAAAAGTGTAATCAAACTGCTCAATGAAACGAATGTTGTAGCTCTGTGACATAAGCTCACACAACCCAAAGCAGTTTCTCAGAAAGCTTCTTTCTAGTTTTTATCTGAGGATATTTCCTTTGTCACCATAGGCTTCAACGTGCTCCCAAATATCCCTTTGCTGATTTCACAATAACAGTGTTAGCAAGTTGCTCCATGGAAAGAAAGTTGTAACTCTGTGAGATGAATTAACAGAACACAGAGCAGTTTCTCAGAAAGCTTCTTTCCAGTTTTGAACGGAAGATATTTCCTTTGTCACCATAGGCTTCCATGTGCACCAAAATATCCTATTGAAGATTCCACAAAAACAGTATTAGCAAACTGTTCCATGAAGATAGAGGTGTAACACTGTGAGATGAATTCAGACATCACAAAGGTCTTTCTCAGAAAGTTTCTTTCTAGTTTTTTTCTGAGGATATTTCCTTTTTCAACATAGGCATCATCTAGTTCCCAAATATCCCTTGTTAATTCCACGAAAACAGTGTTAGCAAACTGCTCCATGAAAGGAAAGGTGTTACTCTGTGAGATGAATACATGCATCACAAGAAGTTTCTCAGAAAGTTTCTTTCTAGTTTTATCTGAGGATATTTCGTTTGTGACCATAGGCCTCAATGCACTCAGAAATACACCTTTGCAGATTCCAAGAAAACAGTGTTAGGAAACTGCTCCATGAAAAGGAAGGTGTAACTCTGTGAGATGAATTCACACATCACAAAGAATATTCTCAGAAATCTTCTTTCTAGATTTTATCTGAGGATATTTCCTTTGTCACCATAGGCTTCAAAGTGATGCCAGATATCCCTTGGCAGATTCCACAAAAACAATGTTACCAAACTACTCCATGAAAAGAAAGGGGTAACTCGGTGAGATGAATTCACTCACCATGAAGAAGTTTCTCAGAAACCTTCTTTCTAGTTATTATCTGAGGATATTTCCTTTGTCACCATAGGCTTCAATGCACTCTGAAATATCAGATTGTAGATTCCAAGAAAACAGTGTAAGCAAACTGCTCAATGCAAAGAACAGTGTAACTCTGTGAGATGAATTCACTCATCACACAACAGATACTCAGAAAGTTTCTTTTTGTTATGTCTCTGAGGATATTTTCTTTGTCATCATAGGCATCAATGCACTCCAAATATCCTATTGCAGATTCCACAAAACCAGTGTTATCAGATGGCTCAATGAAAAAGAAAAGTGCAGTGTAACTCTGTGAGATGAATTCACACATCACAAAGCAGTTTCTCAGAAAGCTTCTTTCTACTTTTTATCTGAGGATATTTCCTTTTTAACCATAGGCCTCAATGCACTCCCAAATATCCCTTTGCAGATTCCATGAAAACAGTGTTAGCAAACTGCTCAATGAAAAGAAAGGTGTAACTCTGTGAGATGAATTCACACATCACAAAGAACTTTCTCAGAAAGCTTCTTTCTAGTTTTTATCTGAGGATATTTCCTATTTCACCATAGGCTTCAATGTTCTCCCAAACATCCTATTGCAGATTCCACGAAAAGAGTGTTATCAAACTGCTCATTGAAAACCACAGTGTCACTCTGTGAGATGAGTTCACACATGATGAAGTAGTTTCTCAGAAATCCTCTTTCTAGTTTTTAATAGAGGATATTTCCTTTATCACCATAGGCTTCAATGCACTCCAAATATCCTTTGCAGATTCCCAACACAGTGTTAGTACACTGCTCCATGAAAAGAAATGTGTAACTCTGTGAGGTTATTTCAAGCACCACAAAGAAGTTTCTCAGAAAGCATTTTTCTAGTTTTTATCTGAGGATCTTTCCTTTGTCACCATAAGCTTCAATGTGATCCAAAAAATCCCTTCTCAGATTCCCGAAAAACAGTGCTACCAAACAGCTCCATGAAAAGAATCGTGTAACTCTGTGAGATGAACTCACAAATCACAAAGTAGTTTCTCAGAAAGCTTCTTTCTAGTTTTTATCGGAGGATATTTCGTTTTACATTATAGGCCTCAATGCGCTCAAGAATATCCTATTGCAGATTACAGGAAAACAGTGTTAGTAAACTACTCCATGAAAAGGAAGGTGTAACCTGTGAGTTGAATTTACTCATCACAAAGAACTTTATCAGAAAGCATCTTTCTAATTTTTATCTAAAGGTATTTCCTTTGTCACTACAATCTTCAGTGCCCTCTGAAATATCCCATTGCAGATGCCCAGAAAACAGTGTTAGCAAACAGCTCAATGAAAAGAAAATTTTAACTCTGCGTGATGAATTCATACATCAAAAGGCAATTTCTCAGAAAACTTCTTACTAGTTTTTACCAGAGGATATTTTCTTTGTCACTGTAGGCTTCAATACAATTTAAATATCCATTCTCAGATCCCCCAAAACAGTGTTACCAAACTGCTCCATGAAAAGAATGATGTAACTCTGTGAGATGAATTCACACATCACAAAGCAGTTTCACAGAAGGCTTCTTTTGGTTTTTATCTGGGGATATTTCCTTTGTCACCATAAGCTTCAATGCACTACCAAATATCCTATTGCAGATTCCATGAAAACAGTGTTATCAAACTGCTCAATGAAAATAACATTGTAACTCTGTGAGATGAATTCACACATCACAAAGCAATTTCTCAGAAAGCTTCTTTTTGGTTTTTCTCTGAGGATATTTCCTTGTCACCATAGGTTTCAATTTGCACCCAAAAATCCAATTGCAGATTCCATGAAAACAGTGTTACAAACTGCTAAATGAAAAGAAAGTGTAACTCTGTGAGATGAATTCATAAATCACAAAGCAGTTTCTCAGAAAACTTCTCTCTGGTTCTTATCTGAGGATATTTCCTTTTACACCATAGGCCTCAAAGTGATCCAAAATATCCTTGCAGATTCCAGAAAACAGTGTTACAAACTACTCCATGAAAAGAATTGTGTAACCCTGTGAGATGAATTTACACATCACAAGCAGTTTCCCAGAAATCTTTCACGTTTTTATCTGAGTATATTTCCTTTGTCACCATAGGCTTCAATGATCCAAAATATCCTTCTCAGATTCCAAAAACAGTGTTAGCAAACTGCTCATGAAAAGAAGTGTAACTCTGAGATGAATTCACATCACAAAGAACTTTCTCAGAAAGCTTCTTTCTAGTTTTAGTCCCAGGGTATTTCCTTTGTCAACATAGCTTCAATGTGATCCAAAATATCCTAATGCAGATTCCACGAAAACAGTGTTAGCAAACTACTCAATGAAAAGAACATGTAACACTGTGAGATGATTTCACACATCACAAAGCTGTTTCACAGAAAGCTTCTTTCTAGCTTTAACTGAGGATATTTCCATTTTCACCATAGGCTTCAATGCTCAAATATCCTTGCAGATTCCAAAAATAGCGTTTGTAAACTGCTCAATGAAAAGAAGAGTAACTCTGTGAGATGAATTCACACCTCAAAAATCAGTTTCTCAGAAAGCTTCTAGTTTTATCTGAGGATATTTTTTCACCATAGCTTCAATGCACTCAAATATCCTTGCAGATTCCACAAAACAGTGTTAAAACTGCTCCATGAAAAGAAAGATGTAACTCTGTGAAATGAATTAACAGAACACAGAGCAGTTTCTCAGAAAGCTTCTTTCTAGTTTTAAGCTGAAGATATTTCCTTTTTCACCATAGGCTTCAATGCATCCAAATATCCTTCAGATTCCAAAAACAGTGTTAGCAAACTGCTCCATGAAAAGAAAGTGTAACTCTGTGAGATGAATTCACAATCAGAAAGCAGTTTCTCAGAGAGATGGTTTCTAGTTTTTTCTGGATATTTCCTTTTTCACCATAGCTTCAATGCTCAAATATCCCTTTACAGACTCCACGAAAACAGAGTTAGCAAACTGTTCCATTAAAAGGAAGGTGTAACTCTGTGAGATGAATTCATGCACAAAAAAGCAGTTTCTCAGAAATTGTCTTTCTAGTTTTCATCTGAGGATATTTCATTTTTCACTGTAGGCCTCAATGCACTCCCAAATATCCTTTCACAGATTCCACAAAAACTGTTATTAAACTGCTCAATGAAAAGAACAGTGTAACCCTGAGGGAGGAATTCACACATCACAAAGCATGTATTCAGAGAGCTTCTTTCTAGTTTTGTCTTAGGATATTTCCTTTGACACCATAGACTTCAATGCGCTCCAAATATTCCATTGCATATTCCAGGAAAACAGTGTTATCAAACAGCTCCATGAAAAGAATGGTGTAACTCTGTGAGATGAATTAACACATCACAAAGGAGTTTCTCAGAAAGCTTCTGTCTAGTTATTATTGGAGGATACTTACTTTTTCACCATAGGCCTCAATGCACTCCCATATATCCTTTTGCAGATACCTCGAAAACAGTGTTAGCCAACTGCTCAATGAAAAGAACACTGTAACTCTGTGAGATGAACTCATACATCACAAAGCAGTTTCTCAGAAAGTTTATTTCTCGTTTTTATCTGAGGATATTTCCTATTTCACCATAGGCCTCAATGCACTCCCAAATATGGCTTTGCAGATTCCACAAAAACAGTGTTAGCAAACTGCTCAATGAAATGAACAGGGTAACACTGTGAGATGAATTCACACATCACAATGCAGTTTCTCAGAAAGTTTCTTTCTAGCTTTTGTCTCAGGCTATTTCATTGGTCACTATAAGCTTCAATGTGCTCCAAAATATCCCTTTGCAGATTCCATGAAAACTGTGTTTTCAAACAGCTCAATAAAAAGGACAGTGTAACTCCGTGAGATGAATTCATACATCACAAAGAAGTTTCTCAAAACCTTCTTTCTAGTTTTTATATGAGGGTAGTTATTTTTTCACCATAGGCCTCAAGGCGTTCCCTAATATCCCTTTGCAGATTACCCAAAAACAGTGTTAGCAAACTGCTCCATCAAAAGAAAGGTGTAATTCTACAAGATGAATTCACACATCACAAAACATTTTCTCAGAATGCTTCTTTCTAGTTTTTATCTGAGGATATTTCCTTTTTCACCATCAGCTTCAAAGTGTTCCCAAATATCCTGTTACAGATTACACGAAAACAGTATTATCAAACTGCTCAATGAAAAGTACAATGTAACTCTGTGAGATGAATTTATGCACCACAAAGCAGTTTCTCAGAAAATTACTTTCTAGTTTTTATCTTTCTAGTTTTTATTTGAGGATATTTCCTTTTTCACTTTAGGCCTCAAAGTATTCCCAAATATATCCTTGCAGATTGCAGGAAAATAGTGTTAGCAAGCTGCTCAATGAAATGAACAGGGTAACACTGTGAGATGAATTCACACATCACAATGCAGTTTCTCAGAAAGTTTCTTTCTAGTTTTTATCTGAGGATATTTCCTTTGTCACTGTAGGGTTCAGTGTGCTCCAAAATATCCTATTGCAAATTGCATGAAAACATTGTTAAAAAACTGCTCAATGAAAAGAACAGTGTAAATCTGTGAGATGAATTCACACATCACAAAGCAGTTTCTCAGAGAGCTTCTTTCTAGCTTTTATCTGAGGATATTTCCTTTTTCATGATAGGCCTCAATTCACACCCAAATATCCCTTTGCAGATTCCACAAAACAGTGTTAACAAACGGGTCCATGAAAAGAATTGTGTAACTCTGTGACATGAATTCACACATCACAAAATAGTTTCTCAGAATGTTTCTTTACAGTTATTATCTGAGGATATTTCCTTTTCACCATAAGCCTCAAAGCACTTCCAAATATACCTTTGCAGATTCCACGAAAACAGTGTTAGCAAACTGCTCCATGAAAAGGAAGGTGTAACTCTGTGAGATGAATTCACACATCACAAGGAAGTTTCTTAGAAATTTTCCTTCTAGTTTTTATCTGAAGATATTTCCTTTGTCACCATAGGCTTCAATGTGATCCAAATTGTCCCCTCTCAGATTAAAAAAAAACAGTGTTACCAAACTGCTCCATGAAAAGACTCATGTAATTCTGTGAGGAGAATTTACACATCAGAAAGCATTTCCTCAGAAAGCTTATTTCTAGTTTTTATATGAGGGTATTTCCTTTGTCACCTTAAGCTTCAATGCACTCCAAAATATTTCTTTGCAGATTTCACGAACACAGTGTTAGCAAACTGCTCAATGAAAAAAACTTTGTAACTGTGTAAGGTGAATTCACACATCACAAAGCAGTTTCTCAGAAAGCTTCTTTTTGGTTTTATCTGAGGATATTTCCTTTGTCACCATAGGCTTCAATGTGCTCCAAAATATCCTATTGCAGATTCCACAAAAACAGTGTTATCAAACTGCTCAATGAAAAGAATGGTGTAACTCTGTGAGATGAATTCACACATCACAAAGCAGTTTCTCAGAAAACTTCTTTCTAGTTTTTATCTGAGGATATTTCCTCTGTCACCATAGGCTTCAATGCGATCCAAAATATCCCTTCTCAGATTCCCCAAAAACAGTGCTACCAAACTGCTCCATGAAAGAATAGTGTAACTTTGTGTGAACAATTCACACATCACAAATCAGTTTCTCAGAAAACTATTTTTTTTGTTTTTCTATGAGGATATTTCCTTTGTCACCATAGGCTTCAATGCGCTCCTACATACCCTTTTGCAGATTCCACAAAAGCAGTGTTATCAAATGGCTCAATGAAAAAAATGGTGTAGTTCTGTGAGGTGAATTCACATATCACAAAGCAGTTTCTCAGAAAACTTCTTTCTAGTTTTTATCTGAGGATATTTACTTTTTCACTATAGGCCTCAATGCACTCCCAAATATCCCTTTGCAGATTCCACGAAAACAGTGTTAGCAAACTGCTCCATGAAAAGAAAGGTGTAACTCTGTGAGATGAATTCAGAAATCACAAAGTAGTTTCTCAGAAAGCTTCTTTCTAGTTTTTCACTTAGGATATTCCCTTTTTTACCATAAGCTTAAATGAGCTCTGAAATATCCCATTGCAGATTACAGGAAAACAGTGTTAGTAAGCTACTCAATTAAAAGAACAGTGTAACTCTGTGAGATGAATTCACATGTCACAAAGTAGTTTCTCATAAAGCTTCTCTTTAGTTTTCATCTGAGGATATTTCCTTTATCACTATAGGCCTCCAAGTCCTCCGAAATATCCCTTTGGTGATTCCACGAAAAGAGTGTTAGCCAACTGCTCCTTGAAAAGAGAGGTGTAACTCTGTGAGATGAATTCACACATCCAAAGCTATTTCTCAGAAAGTTTCTTTTTGGTTTTCATCTGAGGTTATTTCCTTTGTCTACATAGGCTTCAACTCACTCCAAAATATCCTATTGCAGATTCCACATAAAAAGTATATTCAAACTGCTCAATGAAATGAATGGTGTAGCCCTGTGAGAATTCACATATCACAAAGCACTTTCTCAGAAAGCTTCTTTCTAGTTTATATCTGAGGATATTTCCTTTGTCACCGTAGGCTTCAATGCGATCCAAACTATCTCTTCTCAGATTCCAAATAAGAAGTGCTACCAAACTGATCCATGAAAAGAATAGTGTATATCTGTGAGTGAATTCACACATCACAAAGAAGTTTTTCAGAAAACTTCTTTCTAGTTTTTGTCTGAGGATATTTCCTTGGTCACCATAGGCTTAATTGTGATCCAAAATATCCCTTCTCAGATTCCCTAAAAATGTGTTAACAAACTGCTCCACGAAAAGAAAGGTGTAATACATTGAGAGGAATTCACAAATCAGAAAGCAGTTTTACAGAAAGCTTCTTTCTGGTTTTTGTCTGAGGATATTTCCTTTGTCAACATAAGCTTCTGTGTGCTCTCAAGTATCGCTTGGCAGATTCCAAGAGAACAATGTTAGAAAACTGCTTAATGAAAAGAACAGTGTAACTCTGTGAGATGAATTCACACATCAGAAAGAATTTTCTCAGAAAGCTTCTTTCCAGTTTTTATCTGAGGATATTTCCTTTGTCACCATAGGCTTCAATGTGTTCCAAAATATCCCTTCTCAGATACCCCAAAAGCAGTGCTACCCAACTGCTCCATGAAAAGTATCATGTAACTCTGTGAGATGAATTCATACATCAGAAAGAATTTTCTCAGAAAGCTTCTTTCCAGTTTTTATCTGAGGATATTTTTCACCATAGCTTCAATGCTCCAAATATCCTTTGCAGATTCCAAGAAAATAGAGTTAGCAAACTGATCCATGAAAAGAAAGGTGTTAGCCTCTGAGATGACTACATACATCACAAAGCAGTTTCTCAGAAAGGTTCTTTCCGGTTTTATCTGAGGATATTTTGTCACCATAGCTTCAATGTGCTCCAAATATCCTCAGATTCCCCAAAAACAGTGATCCTAAACTGATCCATGAAAAGAATCATGTAATTCTGTGAGATGAACTAACACATCACAAAGCGGTTTCTCAGAAAGTGTTTTCCTAGTTTTTATCCAGGAATATTTCCTTTGTCACCGTAGGTTTCAATGCAATTCAAAATATACCTATGCAGATTCCACAAAAAGTTTTAGCAAATTTTTCCATGAAAAGAAAGGTGTAAATCTGTGAGATGAATTCACACGTCACAAAACAGTTTCTCGGAAAGCATCTTTCTAGTTTTTTTCTGGGGATATTTCCTTTGTCACCCCAGGCTTCAATTCAATTGAAAATATCCCTTCTCAGATTACCCAAAAACAGGGCTATGAAACTGCTGCATGAAAAGAATGGTGTAACTCTCTGAGATGAATACACTAATCACAAAGCTGTTTCTCAGAAAGCTTCTTTCTAGTTTTTATCTGAGGATATTTCCTTTTTCACCATATTCTTCAAGGCACTCTGAAATATCCCATCACACATTCCATGAAAAATGTGACAGCAAACTTCTAAATGAACTGAACAGTGTAACTCTGTGAGATGAATTCACACATCACAAAGCAGTTTCTCAGAAAGCTTCTTTCTAGTTTTTATCTGAGGATATTTCCTTTGTCACCATAGCCCCAATGTGCTCCGAAAGACCCCTTCTCAGATTCCAGGAAAACAGTGTTAGCAAACTACTTCATGAAAAGACAGGTGTAGCTCTGTTAGATGAATTCAAACATCACAAAGAAGTTTCTCAGAAACTTCTTTGTGATGAATTCACATATCACAAAGCAGTTTCACATAAAGTTTCTTTCAGTTTTATCTGAGGATATTTGGAGCATTGAGGCCTATGGTGAAAAAGAAAATATCCTCAGTTAAAGCTAGAAAGATGCTTTTTGAGAAACTTTTTGTGATGTGCGAATTCAACTCACAGAGTTACCCTGTTCTTTTCATTGAGCAGTTTTCTAACACTGTTTTTTTGGAAAGTGCAATGGGATATTTTGGAGCATTGAAGCCTATGGTGAAAAGGAAATATACTCAGGTAAAAACTAGAAAGAAGCTTCTTGAGAAACTGCTTGGAGATTTATGAATTCATCTCACTGAGTTACATGATTCTTTTCATGAAACAGTTTGGTAGCACTGTTTTGGGTGAATCTGAGAAGGAATATTTTGGATCGCATTGAAGCCTATGGTGACAAAGGAAATATCCTCAGATAAAAACTAGAAAGAAGCTTTCTGAGAAACTTCTTTGTGATGTGTGAAATCATTTCACAGAGTTACACGTTTCTATTCATGGAACAGTTTTCTAACATGGTTTTCGTGGAATCTGCAAATGGATACTTGAGAGAGCATTGAAGCCTATGGGGACAAAGGAAATATCCTCAGATAAAAACTAGAAGGAAGCTTTCTGAGAAACTTCTTTGTGATGTGTGAATTCATCTCACAGAGTTACACCTTTCTTTTCATGGAGCAGTTTGCTAACACTGTTTTCATGGAATCTGCAAATGGATATTTGGGAGCGCATTGAGGCCTATGGTGAAAAAGGAAATATCCTCAGATAAAAACTAGAAAGAAGCTTTCTGAGAAACTGCTTTGTGATGTGTGAATTCATCTCACAGAGTTACACTGTTCTTTTCATTGAGCAGTTTGCTAACACTGTTTTCATGGAATCTGCAATAGGATATTTGGAAGGACATTGAAGCCTATGGTGACAAAGGAAATATCCTCAGATAAAAACCAAAAAGAAGCTTTCTGAGAAACTGCTTTGTGATGTGTGAATTCATCTCACAGAGTTACACCTTTCTTTTCATGGAGCAGTTTGCTAACACTGTTTTCATGGAATCTGCAAAGGGATATTTGAGAGCAGATTGAAGCCCATGAGGAAAAGGAAATATCCACATATAAAAACTGGAAAGAAGTTGCTTTTGGATTTGTGAATTCTTCTCACAGAGTTTCATGATTCTTTGCATGGATTAGTTTGGTAGCACTGTTTTGGGGTATCTGAGAAGGGATACTTTGGATCACATTGAAGCCTATGGTGATAAGGTAATATTCTCAGACAAAAACTAGAAAGAAACTTTCTGAGAGACTTCTTTGTCATGTGTGAATTGATCTCAAAAAGTTACACCTTTCTCCTCATGGAGCAGTTTGCTAAAAGTTTTCATGGAATCTGCAAATGGATATTTGGGAGGGCATTGAAACTTATTCTGAAAAATCAAATATCCTCTGATAAAGACTACAAAGAAGATTTGGGAGAAACCAATTTGTGATGTGTGAATTCATCTCACAGAGTTACACAGTTCTTTTCATTACTCAGTTTGATAACACTGTCTTTGTGGAATCTGCAATAAGATATTTAGGATCTCATTAAAGCCTATGGTGACAAAGGAAATATCCTCAGACAAAAATCCAAAAGAAGCTCTGAGAGACTGCTATGAGATGTGTGAATTCATCTCACAGAGTTACACTTTTCTTTACATGGAGCCATTTGCTAACACTGTTTTCATGGAATCTGGAAAGGGATGTTTTGAGGGGCATTGAGGGCCATGGAGAAAAACTAAATATCCTCAGATAAAAACTAGAAGGAAGCTTTCTGAGAAAGTTCTTTGTGATGTGTGAACTCATCTGGCAGAGTTACAAACTTTTTTTTTCATGGAGCAGATTACTAATACTGTTTTCTTGTAATCTGCAACAGGATATTTGGGGGCACATTGATGGCTATGGTGAAAAGGAAATATCCTCAGATAAAAACTAGAAAGAAGCTTTCTGAGAAACTGCTTTGTGAGGTGTGAATTCATCTCACAGAGATACACTACTCGTTTCATGGAGCAGTTTGCTAACACTGTTTTCTTGGAATCTGCAATAGGATATTTCGGAACACATTGAAGCCTACGGTGACAAACAAAATATCCTCAGACAAAAATCCAAAACAAGCTTTATGTGAAACTGCTTTGTAATGAGTGAATTCATCTCCCAGATTTACATCTTTCTTTTCACTGAGCAGTTTGCTAACACTATTTTCGTGGAATCTGTAAAGGGATATTTGGGAGCACACTGAGGCCTTTGGTGAAAAAAGAAATATCCTCTGATAAAAACTAGACAGATGCTTTCTGTGATAGTTCTTTGTGATGGGTGAATTAATCTCACAGAGCCACGCCTTTCTTTTCATGGAGCAGTTTGCTATCACTGTTTCCTGGAATCTGCAACGGGATATTTGAGAGCACATTGAAGCCTATGGGTGACATATGGAAATATAATCAGATAAAACTAGAAGAAGCTTTCTGAGAAACTTCTTTGTGATGTGTGTATTCATCTCTCAGAGGAACATCTTTCTTTTCATGGAGCAGTTTGCTAACACTGTTTTCGTGGAATGTGAGATAGGGTATTCGAGAGCGCATTCAAGCCTATGGAGACAAAGGAAATATCCTCAGACAAAAAATAGAAAGAAGCTTACTGAGAAACTGCTTTGTGATGTGTGAATTCATCTCACAGAGTTACACCTTTGTTTCAATTGAGCATTTTGCTAGCACTCTTTTAATGGAATCTGCAATAGGATATTTGGGAGCATATTGAAGCCTATGGTGACAAAGGAAATATACTCAGAAAAAAACTAGAAAGAAGCTTTTTGACAAAGTTCTTTCTGATGTGTGAATTCATTTCATACAGTAACACCTTTCTTTTGATGGAGCAGCTTGCTAACACTGTTTTTGTATCATCTGCAAGGGGATATTTGGAAGTGTATTGAGGCTTATGGTGAAAAATGACATCTCCTCAGATAAATAGTAGAAAGAAACTTTCTGAAAAACTGTTTTGTGATGTGTGAATTCATCTCACCGTTTTACACTGTTCTTTTCACTAAGCAGTTTGCTAACACTGTTTTCATGAAATCTGCAAAGGTATATTTGGGAGCACATTGAGGCATATAGTAAAATGGAAATATCCTCACAGAAAAACTAGAAAGAAGCTTTCTGAGAAACTGTTTTGTGGTGTATGTGTTCATCTCACAGAGTTACACCATTCTTTTCATGGAGCAGTTTTGTAGCACTGTTTCTGGGTAGATTGAGAAGGGATATTTTGGATCGCATTGAAGCCTAAGGTGACAAAGGAAATATTCTTAGATTAAAACTAGAAGGAAGCTTTCCAAGAAACTGTTTTCTGGTGTGTGAATTCATCTCACAGAGTTACACCACTCTTAACATGGAGTAGTTTGGTATCACTGTTTTTGGGGTATCTGAGAAGGGATATTTTGGATTGCATTGAAGCATATGGTGACATAGGAAATATCCTCAGGAAAAAACTAGAAAGAAACATTCTGAGAAACTGCTTTGTGATGTGTGAATTCATCTCACAGAGTTACACTGTTCTTTTCATTGAGCAGTTTGCTAACACTGTTTTCTTGGAATCTGCAATGGGATATTTTGGAGTGCATTGAAGCTTATGGTGACAAAGGAAATATCCTCAGATAGAAACTAGAATGAAGCTTTCTGAGAAACTGCTTTGCGATTTGCAAATTCATCTCACAGAGTTACACAATTCTTTTCATGAAGCACTGTTTTTGGGGAATCTGAAAAGTGATATATGAGAGAGCATTGAGACCTATGGTGGAAAAGGAAATATCCTCAGATAAAAACTAGAAAGAAGCTTTCTGAGAAAGTTCTTTGTGATGTGTGAATTCATCTCACAGAGTTACATCTTTCTTTTCATGGAGCAGTTTGATAACACTGTTTTCATGGAATCTGCAATAGGATATTTTGGAGTGCATTGAAGCCTATAGTGAAAATGGAAATATCCTCAGATAAAAACAAAAAGAAACATTCTGAGAATCTGCTTTGTGATGTGTGAATTCGTCTCACAGATTTACATTGTTCTTTTCATTGAGCAGTTTGCTAACACTATTTTCTTGAAATCTGCAATGGGATATTTCAGAGCGCATTGAAGTTTATGGTGACAAAGGAAATATCCTCAGACAAAAACTGGAAAGAAGCTTTCTGAGAAACGTCTTTGTGATGTGTGAATTCATCTAACAGAGTTACATGATTCTTTACTTGGAGCAAGTTGCTAACACTGTTCTCATGGAATTTGCAATAGGATATTTGGGAGCATAATGAAGCCTGTGGTGTCAAAGGAAATATCCTCAGAAAAAAATTCATAAAGAAGCTTTCTGAGAAACTGTATTGTGATGTGTTAATTCATCTCACAGAGTTACATATTCCTTTTCTTGTAGTAGTTTGGTAGCACTGTTTTTGAAGAATATGAGAAGGGATATTTTGGATTACATTAAAGCCTATATTGACAAAGGAAATATCCTCATATAAAAACTAGAAAGAAGGTTTCTGGGAAACTTCTTCATTATATATGATTCATCTCACAGAGTTACACATTTCTTTTCATAGAGCAGTTTGATAACACTGTTTTAGTGGAATCTACGATTGGATATTTTGTAGCACATTGAGGCCTATGGTGAAAAAGGTAATATCCTCAGATAAAAACTAGAAAGAAGCTTTCTGAGAAACTGCTTTGTGATGTGTGAATTCATCTTGCAGAGTTACACGATTCTTTTCATGGAGCAGTTTGGTAGCACTGCTTTTGGAATCTGAAAGGATATTTTGGAGCACATTGAAGCCTATGCTGAAAAACTAAACATCCTCAGAAAAAAAAACTAGAAAGAAGCTTTCTGAGAAACTGCTTAGTGATTTGTGAATTTATCTAACAGAGTTACACCATTCTTTTCATGGAGCAGTTTGGTAACATTGTTTTTGTTGAATCTGCAAGGATATTTGGAGCATTGAGCCCTATGGTGACAAAGGAAATATCCTTAGATAAAAACTAGAGAAAACTTTCTGATAAACTGCTTTCTGAAGCATTAACTCATCTCTCAGAGTTACATGAGTCTTTTCATGGATCATTTGGTAGCACTGTTTTGAGGGAATCTGATAATGAATATTTTGGATTGCATTGAAGCCTATGTTGACAAAGGAGATATCCTCAGAAAAAAAATAGAAAGAAGGTTTCTGAGAAAGTTGTTTGTGATGTGTGATTTCATCTCACAGAGTTACACCACACTTTTTGTGGAGCAGTGTGCTGACACTGATTTCGTGGAATCTGCAATAGGATATTTTGGAGTGCATTGAAGCCTTTGGTGACAAATGAAATATCCTCAGACAAAAACCAAAAAGAAACTTTCTGTGAAACTGCTTAGTGATGTGTGAATTCACCTCACAGAGTTACACTTTATTTTCATGGCACAGTTTGGTACCACTGTTTTTGGGGAATCTGGAAAGGGATATTTTTGATTGCATTGAAGCCTATGGTGACAAAGAAAATATTCTCAGACAAAAACTAGAAAGAAATTGTCTGAGAAACTGCTTAGTGAAGTGTGAATTCATCTCACAAGGTTACACTGTTGTTTTCATTTAGCAGTTTGCTAACAGAGTTTCTGTGGAATCTGCAAAGGGATATTTATGAGTGCATTGAGGCTTATAGTGAAAAAGGTAATATAATCTGATAAAAACTATAAAGAAGCTTTCTGAGAAACTGCTTTGTGATGTGTGAATTCATCCAACAGAGTTACACTGTTCTTTTCATTGAGCAGTTTGATAACACTGTTTTCATGGAATCTGCAATAGGATATTTGGGAGCACATTGAAGCCTATGGTGACAAAGGAAATATCCTCAGATAAAAACTAGAAAGAAGCTTTCTGAGAAACTTCTTTGTGATGTGTGAATTCATCTCACAGAGTTACACATTCTTTTCATTGAGCTGATTGAAAACTCTGTTTTCATTGAATCTGGAATGGGATATTTGGGAGCACATTGAGGCCTATGGTGAAAAAGGAAATATCCTCAGATAAAAACTAGAAAGAAGCTTTCTGAGAAACTGCTTTGTGATGTGTGAATTCATCTCACAGAGTTACACTGTTCTTTTCATTGAGCAGTTTGCTAACACTGTTTTCTTGGAATCTGCAATGGGATATTTTAGAGCACGTAGAAGCTTATGGTGACATATTAAATACCCTCA
Source organism: Cercopithecus mona (assembly GCA_014849445.1). Classification (NCBI taxonomy): domain Eukaryota; kingdom Metazoa; phylum Chordata; class Mammalia; order Primates; family Cercopithecidae; genus Cercopithecus; species Cercopithecus mona. Next base: position 58,905 of record JABBCR010000024.1, read on the forward strand.
TAGAAAAAGTAGAAAGATGCTGTCTCAGAAACTGCTTTGTGGTGTGTTAATCCATCTGACAGAGTTACACGATTCTTACCATGGATCAGTTTGCTAACACTGTTTTCTTGGAATCTGCAATGGGATATTTGGGAGCGCATTGATAGTTATGGTGAAAAAGGATGTATCCTGAGATAAAAACTAGAAAGAAGTTCTCTGAGGAACTGCTTTGTGATGTGCTACTTCATCTCCCAGAGTTACATGATTCTTCTCCTGGATCAGTTTGGTATCACTGTGTTTGGGGAATCTGAGAAAGGATATTTTGGATCTGATTGAGGCGTATGGTGAGAAAGGAAATATCCTCACATAAAAACTAGAAAGAAGTTTTCTGAGAAACTGCTTTGTGATGTGATAATTCATCTCACAGAGATACAACTTCCCTTCATGGAGCAGTTACATAACACTGTTTTCTTGGAATCTGCAAAGGGATATTTTGGGAGTGAATTGAAGCCTATGGTGAAATAGGAAATATCCTCAGATAAAAACTGGAAAGAGGCTTTCTGAGAAACTGCGTTCTGATGTGTGAATTCATCTTACAGAGTTACACCGTTCTTTTCATTGAGCAGTTTGATAACACTGTTTATTGGAATCTGCAATAGGATATTTTGGAGCACATTGGAGCCTGTGGTAACAAATAAATATCCTCAGATAAAAACTAAAAAGAAACTTTCTGTGAAACTGCTTTGTGACGTGTGAATTCATCTCAGGGTTACAGCTTCTTTTCATGGATCAGTTTGGTAACATTGTTTTTGGTAATATGAGAAGGGGTATTTTGGATTTCATTGAAGCCTATGGTGACTAAGGAAATATCCTCAGATAAAAACTAGAAAGATCATTTCTGAGACAGTTCTTTGTGATGTTTAAATTCATCTAACAGACTTACACCATTCATTTCATTGAGCACTTTGATAACACTGTTTTTGTGGAATCTGCAATAAGATATTTGGGAATGCATTGAAGCCTATGGTGACAAAGGAAACATCCTCAGATAAAAACTAGAAAGAAGTTTTCTGAGACGATTCTCGTGATGTGTTAATTCATCTTACAGAGTTACACTGTTCTTTTCATTGAACAGTTTGCTAAACCTCTTTTCTTGGAATCTGCACTGGGATATTTTGTATCGCATTGAGGCCTATAGTGAAACAGTAAATATCCTCAGATTAAATTAGAATGACGATTTCTGAGAAACTGCTTTTTGATGTGAATTAATCTCAAAGAGTTACACCGTTCTTTTCATTGGTCAGTTTGCTAACACTGCTTTCTTGAACTCTGCAATGGGATATTTTGGAACACATTTTAACCTCAAGGTGACAAAGGAAATACCCTCAGATAAAAACAAAAAGAAGCTTTCTGAGAAACCACTTTGTGATGTGTGAATTCATCTCACAGAGTTACACTGTTCTTTTCATTGAGCAGTTTGGTAACACTGTTTTCTTGGAATCTGCAATGGGATATTTCTGAGTGCATTGAAGCTTATGGTGACAAAGGAAATATCCTCAGACAAAAACTAGAAAGAAGCTTTCTGAGAAATTTCTTTGTGATGTGTGAATTCATCTCACAGAGTTACACCTTTCTTTTCATGGAGCAGTTTGCTAACACTGTTTCCGTGTAATCTGCAAGTGGATATTTGGGAGTGCATTGAAGCCTATGGTGAGAAACTAAATATCATCAGATAAACATCAATAAGATGCTTTCTGAGAAGCTTCTTTGTGATGAATTCATCTCACAGACATACAGCTTTCTTTTCATGGAGCAGTTTGCTAATTCTGTTTTTGTGGATTCTGCTGAGGGATATATAGGAGCGCATTGTGGCATCTGGTGAAAAAGGAAATATCCTCAGATAAAAACAAGAAAGAAACTTTCTGAGAAACTGCTTTGTGATGTGTGAATTCATCTCACAGAGTTACACCATTCTTTTCATTGAGCAGTTTGATAACACTGTTTTCATGGAATCTGCAATAGGATATTTGGGAGTGCATTGAAGCCTATGGTGACAAAGGAAATATCCTCTGATTAAAAAGGAATAGAAGCTTTCTGATAAACTGCTTTGTGATGTGTGAATTCATCTCACAGAGTTACACTGTTCTTTTCATTGAGCAGTTTGCTAACACTGTTTTCCTGGAATCTGCAATGGGATATTTTGGAGCACATTGAAGCTTATGGTGACAAAGGAAATATCCTCATATAAAAACTAGAAAGAAGCTTTCTGAGAAACTGCTTTGTGATGTGTTAATTCATCTCACAGAGTTACACGATTCTTTTCATGGAGCAGTTTGGTAGCACTGTTTTTGGGGAATCTGAGAAGGGATATTTTGGATCACATTGAAGCCTATGGTGACAAAGGAAATATCCTCAGATAAAAACTAGAAAGAAGCTTTCTGAGAAACTGCTTTGTGATGTGTGAATTCATCTCACAGAGTTACACTGTTCTTTTCATTGAGCAGTTTGCTAACACTGTTTTCTTGGAATCTGCAATGGGATATTTGGGAGTGCATTGAAGCTTATGGTGACAAAGGAAATATCCTCAGACAAAAACTAGAAAGAAACTTTCTGAGAAACTGCTTTGTGATGTGTGAATTCATCTCACAGAGTTACACTGTTCTTTTCATTGAGCAGTTTGCTAACACTGTTTTCTTGGAATCTGCAATGGGATATTTCAGAGTGCATTGAAGCTTATGGTGACAAAGGAAATATCCTCATATAAAAACTAGAAAGAAGCTTTCTGAGAAACTGCTTTGTGATGTGTTAATTCATCTCACAGAGTTACATGATTCTTTTCATGGATCAGTTTGGTAGCACTGTTTTTGGGGAATCTGAGAAGGGATATTTTGGATCACATTGAAGCCTATGGTGACAAAGGAAATATCCTCAGATAAAAACTAGAAAGAAACTTTCTGAGAAACTGCTTTGTGATGTGAATTCATCTCACAGAGTTACACCTTTCTTTTCATGGAGCAGTTTGCTAACACTGTTTTTGTGGAATCTGCAAAGGGATATATGGGAGCGCATTGAGGCCTATAGTGAAAAAGTAAATATCCTCAGACAAAACCTAGAAAGAAACTTTCTGAGAAACTGCTTTGTGATGTGTGAATTCATCTCACAGAGTTACACCTTTTTTTTCATTGAGCAGTTTGATAACACTGTTTTCATGGAATCTGCAATAGGATATTTGGGAGTGCATTGAAGCCTATGGTGACAAAGGAAATATCCTCAGATAAAAACTAGAAAGAAGCTTTCTGAGAAACTGCTTTGTGATGTGTGAATTCATCTCACAGAGTTACACTGTTCTTTTCATTGAGCAGTTTGCTAACACTGTTTTCTTGGAATCTGCAATGGGATATTTTGGAGTGCATTGAAGCTTATGGTGACAAAGGAAATATCCTCATATAAAAACTAGAAAGAAACTTTCTGAGAAACTGCTTTGTGATGTGTTAATTCATCTCACAGAGTTACATGATTCTTTTCATGGAGCAGTTTGGTAGCACTGTTTTTGGGGAATCTGAGAAGGGATATTTTGGATTGCATTGAAGCCTATGGTGACAAAGGAAATATCCACATAAAAACTGGAAAGAAGCTTTCTGAGATACTGCTTTGTGATGTGTTAATTCATCTCACAGAGTTTCACCTTTCTTTTCATGGATCAGTTTGTTTATACCGTTTTTGTGGAATCTGCAATGGGATACTATGGAGTGTATTGAAGCTTATTTTCACAAAATAAATATCCTCATATAAAAACTAGAAAGAAGCTTTCTGAGAAACTGCTTTGTGATGTGTTAATTCATCTCACAGAGTTACATGATTCTTTTCATGGATCAGTTTGGTAGCACTGTTTTTGGGGAATCTGAGAAGGGATATTTTGGATTGCATTGATGCCTAGGGTGACAAAGGAAATATCCTGAAATAATAATTCTAAAGAAGCTTTCTGAGAAACTTCCTTGTGATGTGGGAATTCATCTCACCATGTTACATCTTTCTTTTCATGGAGCAGTTTGCTAATATTGCTTTCGTGGAGTCTGCAAAGGGATATTGGGGAGCACTTTGAAGCTTATGGTGACAAAAAATATATCATCATATAAAAGCTAGAAAGAAGCTTTCTGAGAAACTGCTTTGTGATGTGTTAATTCATCTCACAGAATTACACAATTCCCTTCATGTATCAGTTTGGTAGCACTGTTTTTGAGGAAACAGAGAAGGGATATTTTTGGTCACATTGAAGGCTTTGGTGACTAAGGAAATATGCTCAGGTAGAAACTAGAAAGAAGCTTTCTGAGAAAGTTCTTTTTGATATATGAATTCATCTCACTGTGTTACACCTTTTTTTCATTGTTCTTTTGGTTGAGCAGTTTGATAACACTGTTTTCATGGAATCTGCAACAGTATATTTGGGAGCGCATTGAAGCCTATGGTGACCAAGGAAATATCCTCAGATAAAAATCAAAAGAAGCTTTCTGAGAAACTGCTTTGTGATGTGTGAATTCATCTCACAGAGTTACACCTTTCTTTTCATGGAGCAGTTTGGTAGCACTGTTTTTGGGGAATCTGAGAAGGGATATTTTGGATCACCTTGAAACCTATGGTGACAAAGGAAATGTCCTCAGATAAAAACTAGAGAGAATATTTCTGAGATACCACTTTGTGATTTGTAAATTCATTTCACAGAGTTGCCTCTTTCTTTTCATGGAGCAGTTTGGTAACATTCTTTTTGTGGAATCTGCAAAGGGATACTTGGGAGCGCATGGAGTCCAATGGAGAAAAAGGAAGTATCATCAGGTAAAACCTGGAGAGAAGCTTTCTGAGAAACTGCTTTGTGATATGTTAATTCATCTCACAGAGTTACATGATACTTTAAATGGATCATTTTGGTAGCGCTGTTTTAGGGGAAACTGAGAAGGTATATTTTGGATCACATTGACGCCTATGTTGACAAAGGAAACATACTCAGATAAAAACTAGAAAGAGACTTTTTGAGAAACTGCTTGGTGATGTGTGAATTCATCTCACAGTTACAACTTTCTTTTCATTGAGCAGTTTGGTATCAATGTTTTCATGGAATCTTCAGTAGGATATTCTGGAGTACTTTGAAGCCTATGGTGACACAGGAAATATCCTCAGATAAAAACCAAAAAGAAGCTTTCTGAGAAACCACTTTGTGATATGTTAATTCATCTCAGAGAGGTACACAATTCTTTTTATGGAGAAGTTTGGTAACGCTGTCTTTGTGGTGTCTGAGAAGGGATATTTGGGAGCACATTGAAGCCTATGGTGGAAAAGGAAATATCCTCAGATAAAAACTAGAAAGAAGCTTTCTGAGAAACTGCTTTGTGATGTGTGAATTCATCTCACAGAGTTACATGTATCTTTTCAGGGATCAGTCTGTTAACACTGTTTTTGTGGAATCTGAGAAGGGATATTTTGGATTGCATTGAAGCCTATGGTGACAAAGGAAATATCCTCAGATAAAAACTAGAAGGAAGCTTTCTGATAATGTTCTTTGTGATGTATGAATTCATCTCACAGAGTTACACCTTTATTTCATGGAGCAGTTTGCTAACACTGTTTTTGTGGAATCTGCAAAGGGATATTTGGGAGTGCATTGAGGCCTATAGTGAAAAAGGAAATATCCTCAGATAAAAACTAGAAAGAAGCTTTCTGAGAAACTGCTTCATGATGTGTGAATTCATCTCACAGAATTACAATGTTCTTTTCATTGAGCAGTTTGGTAACAATGTTTTCATGGAATCTTCAATAGGATATTTTGGAGTGCATTGAAGCCTATGGTGAACAAGGAAATATCCTCAGATAAAAACCAAAAAGAAGTTTTCTGAGAAACTGCTTTGTGATGTGTAAATTCATCTCACAGAGTTGCACTGTTCTTTTCATTGATCAGTTTGCTACCACTGTTTTCTTGGAATCTGCAATGGGATATTTTGGAGTGCATTGACACTTAGGGTGACAAAGGAAATATCCTCAGACAAAAACTAGAAAGAAGCTTTCTGAGAAACTGCTTTGTGATTTGTGATTTCATCTCATAGATCCTTTTCATGGAGTAGTTTCATCTCATAGATCCTTTTCATGGAGCAGTTTGTAACACTGTTTTCATGGATCAGTTTGTTAACACTGTTTTTGTGGAATCTGAGAAAGGATATTTAGGATAGCATTGAGACCTATAGTGAAAAGGAAAATATCCTCAGATAAAAACTAGAGAGAAGCTTTCTGAGAAACTCCTATGTGATGTGTGAATTTGTTTCATAGATTTACACCTTTTTTTTCATGGAGCTGTTTGTTAACACTGTTTTTGTGCTATCTGAAAGGAGGTATTTAGGAACACATTGAAGTCTATGGTGAAAAAGGAAATATATTCAGATTTAAACTAGAAATGAAGCTTTCTGAGAAACCGCTTTGTGATGCATGAACTCATCTCAAAGAGTCACACCTTTCTTTTCATGGAGCAGTTTATTATCACTGTTTTTGTGGAATATGCAGAGGGATATTTGGGAGTGCATAGAGGCCTAAGGTGAAAAAAGAAAATTCTTCAGGTAAAAACTGGATAGAAGTTTTCTGAGAAACTCTTTGTGATGTGTGCATTCATCTCATAGAGCCAAACGTTTCTGTTGAGGGAGCACTTTGGTATCACTTTTTTTGTGGTGTTTGAGAAGGGATACTTCAAAGTGCATTGAAGTCTATGGTGGAAAAGTAAATGTCCTCAGATAAAAACTAGAAAAAGCTTCAGAGAAACTGTTTTGTGATGTGTCAATTATCTCACAGAATTACATCATTCTTTTCATGGAGCAGTCTGTTAGCACTGTTTTAGTGGCATCTGCAGAGGGATAATTTGCAGCACATAGAGGCCTAAGGTGAAAAAAGAAATTTCTTAAGGTAACAACTGGAGAGAAACTTTCAGAGAAACTCTTTTGTGATGTGTGCATTCACCTCATAGAGCTGAACGTTTCTGTTGAGGGAGCACTTGGCATCACTGTTTTTTGGTGTTGGAGAACGGATATTTGGGAGTGCATTGAAGCCTATGGTGGAAAAGGAAATATCCTCATATAAAAACTAGAAAGAAGCTTTCTTCGAAACTGCTTTGTGATGTGTTAATTCATCTCACAGAGTTACACGATTCTTTTCATGAATCAGTTTGGAAGCACTCTTTTTGGAGAATCTGAGAAGAGATATTTTGGATTGCATTGAAGCCAACTGTCACAAAGTCAATATCCTCATATAAAATCTAGAAAGAAGCTTTCTGAGAAAGCTATTTGTGATGTGTGAATTCATCTCACAGAGTTACACCTTTCTTTTCATGGAGCAGTTAGCTAACACTCTTTTCATGGAATCTGCAAAGGGATATTTGGGAGCGCATTCAGGCCTATAGTGAAAAAGGAAATATCCTCAGATAAAAACTAGAAAGAAGCTTTTTGAGAAACAGCTTTGTGATGTGTGAATTCATCTCACAGAGTTACATGGTTTGTTTTATTTAGCAATTTGCTAAAAATGATTTCGTGAATTCTTCAATAGTGTAGTTTGGAGTGCATTGAGGCCTATGGTGACAAAGGAATTATCCTCAGATAAAAACAAAAAACAAGCTTTCTGAAAAACTGCTTTGTGATGTGTGAATTCATCTCACAGAATTACACCATTGTATACATGGAGCAGTTTGCTAGCACTGTTATTGGGGAATCTGAGAAGGCATATTTTGGATTGTATTGAAGCCTAGGGTAACAAAGGAAATATCCTCAGAGAAAAACCACAAAGAAGCTTTCTGAGAAATCTCATTGTGATGTGTAAATTTATCTCATAGAGTTACATGATTCTTTAAATGGAGGAGTTTGCTAACACTGATTTCATGGAATCTGCAGCAGGATATTTTGGAGCATACTGAAGACTACGGTGAAAAAGGAAATATCCTCAGACAGAAATCAAAAAGAAACTTTCTGAGAAACTGCTTTGTGATGTGCGTATTCATCTCACAGAGTTACATGATTCTTTTCTCGGAGCAGTTTGCTAACACTGTTTTCGTGTAATCTGCAATAGGATATTTGGGAGTGCATTGAAGACTATGATGACAAAGGAAATATCCTCAGATAAAAACCAAAAAGAATTTTTCTGAGAAACTGCTGTGTGATGAGTGAATCCATCTCACAGAGTTATAAGGAAAGTTTTATCAATGTGAGAAGAATAAACATATGTATCACAAAGCAGTTTCACAGAAATCTTCTTTTCAGTTTTTGTCTGAGGATATTTCCTTTTTCACCATAGCCATCCATATACTCCCGAATGTCCCCTGGTAGCTTTTTCTCCAAAAGGGATTCCCCAATCCTCTATGAGAAGAAAAGTATAACTCTGTGAGTGGAATGCACACGTCACAAAGCAGCTCCTCGGAAAGCTTCTCTCCAGTTTCTATCTGAAGATATTTCCGTTTTCACCATAAGCCTCAAAGCACTCCAAAAATATCTTTGCACACAAAACACAGTGTTAGAATACTGCTCAATGAAAACAGAAGCTTAACTGTGCAAGTGGAATTCACATGACACAGAGCAGTTTCACAGAAAGCTTCCTTCTGGTTTTTATTGGAGGGTATTTCTTTTTCAGCATATTCTAAAGAGTGTTCCCAAATGTCCTTTCTCAGGTTCCACAGAAAGAGTGATTTCAAACTGCTCAATCCAAAGAATGATTTAACTCTATGAGATGAATACACACATCACAAAGCAGTTGCTCAGAAAGCTTCCCTCCAGTTTTCAACGGGAGAGATTTCCTTGCTCATCACACTCTTCCAGGCACCACTTAATATCCCTTCTCAGATTCCTCAAAGACAGAGTTTCCAAGCTGGGCAATGTAGAGTAAGCTTTAACTCTGTGAAATGAATGCACATATCAGAGAGCAGTTTCTTGGAACGCTTCTTTCTGGGTTTTATTTGAGGATATTTCACTTTTCACCATAGTCTTCAATGCACTCGAAAATATCCTTGCAGATTCCAAAACAGTGTTAGCAAACTGCTCATGAAAAGAAAGTGTAACTCTGTGAGTGGAATGCACATCAAAAGCAGGTTCACAGAAAGCTTCTTTCCAGTTTTTATCAGAAGATATTTCCTTTTTCACCACAGGCCTCAGAGTGCTCCCCAATATTTCTTGACAGAATCCAAGAAAACAGACTTAGAAAAGTGCTCCATGAAAAGAAAGGTGTAACTCTGTGAGATGAATAAACATATCTATCACAAAGCAGTTTCACAGAAAGCTTCTTTCCAGTTTTTGTCTGAGGATATTTCCTTTTTCACCATAGCCGTCCATATACTCCCGAATGTCCCCTGGTAGCTTTTTCTCCAAAAGGGATTCCCCAATCCTCTATGAGAAGAAAAGTATAACTCTGTGAGTGGAACACAGACATCACAAAGCAGCTCCTTGGAAATCTCTCCAGTTTCCATCTGAATATATTTCCATTTTCACCATAAGCTCAAAGCACTCCCAAGTATCCCTTAGGTGACTAAACTGAAACAGTGTTAGAATATTGCTCATGAAAAGAGAAGCTTAACTGTGCAAGTGGAATTCACATGACATTGAGCAGTTTCACAGAAAGCTTCCTTCTGGTTTCTATCTGAGGTTATTTCTTTTTCAGGATATTCTAATAAGTATTCCCAAGTCTCCTTTCTCAGGTTCTGTGGAAACAGTGATTTCAAACTGCTCAATCCAAAGAATGATTTCACTCTATGAGATCAATACACACATCACAAAGCAGTTGCTCCGAAATCTTCTCTACAGTTTTCAACAGAAGATATTTCCTTTTTCACCATAGGCTTCAATGCTCCAAATATCCCTTTGCAGAATCCTCAAAGGCAGACTTTACAAGCTGGGAAATGTAGAGTAAGCTTTAACTCTCTGAAATGAAAGGACATGTCAGAGCCATTTCTTAGAACGCTTCTTTCTGGGTTTTATTTCAGGATATTTCACTTTTTCACCATAGTCTTCAATGCTCCAAATATCCTTGCAGATTCCAAAAACAGTGTTAGCAAACTGCTCATGAAAAGAAAGTGTAACTCTGTGAGATGAATTCACATCACGAAGCAGTTTCTCGGAAATCTTCTCTCCAGTTTCCATCTGAATATATTTCCGTTTTCACCATAAGCTCAAAGTGCTCCTGATTATCCCTTAGCTGATTAAACTAAAACAGTATTAGAATACTGCTAAATGAAAACAGAAGATTAACTGTGCAAGTGGTATTCAAATGACACAGAGTAGTTTCACAGAAAGCTTCCTTCTGATTTTTATCGGAGGGTATTTCTTTTTCATCATATTCTTAAGAGCATTCCCAAATGTCCTTTCTCAGGTTCCACAGAAAGACTGATTTCAAACTGCTCAATCCAAAGAATGATTTAACACTATGAGATAAATGCACTCATCAAAAAGCAATTGCTCAGAAAGCTTCTCTCCAGTTTTCAATGGAAGACATTTCCATGCTCGCCTGAGGCCTCGCGTTGCCACTTAATATCCCTTCGCAGAATCGTCAAAGACAGACTTTCTAAGCTGGAAAATGTAGAGTAAGCTTTAACTCTCTGAAATGAATGGACATGTTAGAGCAGTTTCTTGGAATGCTTCTTTCTGGGTTTTATTTCAGGATATTTCACTTTTCACTATAGTCTTCCATGCTCCTAATATCACTTTTCAGTTTTACAGGAGCAGTGTTCAAACACTGCCTTTTGAGAAAAGAGGTACAACTCCCTAAGTAAAATGCACCCATCACAAAGAAGTTTCACAGAAAACTTCTCTCAGTTTTTATCTGAAGATATCTCTTTTTTCACCATAGGATTCAATGCTCCAAATATCCTTCTCAGATTCCACAGAAACAGTGATTTCAAACTGCTCAATGAAATGAACAGTGTAACTCTGTGAGACGAGTAGACACATCACAAAGCAGTTTCACAGAAAGCTTCTTTCTAGTTGTTGTATGAGTATATTTCCTTTTTCAACATATTCTTCAATGCTCCAAATATCCTTCTCAGATTCCACAGAAACAGTGATTTCAAACTGCTCAATGAAAAGACTGTAAATCTGTGTGATGAATTCACATATCACAGAGCATTTTCTTGAATGCTTCTTTCTGGGTTTTATTTGAGGATATTTCCTTTTTCACCATAAGCCTCAAAGCGCTCCTGAATATCCCTTCACACGTTAAACCTAGACAGCGTTGGAAAACTGCTTATTGAAAAGAGAAGCTTAACTGGGTGAGTGGAATTCACACATCACAAAGCAGTTTCAGAAAGCTTCTTCTAGTTTTTATCTGAGGATATTTCCTTAGTCACCATAGGCTTCAATGCTCCAAATATCCTTCTCAGATTCCAAAAACAGTGTTAGCAAACTGCTCAATCGAAAGATTGGTTTAGCTCTATTAGATGAATGTACACATCACAAAGAAGTTTCTCAGAAAGCTTCTCTCCAGTTTTACCTGAAGATACTTCCTTTTTCACCATAAGCCTCAATGTGCTCGTGAATATCCCTTCACAGATTCCTCAAAGACAGAATTTTGAAACTGGGAAATGTGGTTAGAGCTTTAACTCTGTGAAATGAGTCAACATATCAGAGAGCAGTTTCTTGGAATGCTTCTTTGTGGATTTTATTTGAGGATATTTCACTTTTCACTGTAGTATTCAATGCACTACGAAATATCACTTTTTCGGTTTTACAGGAGCAGTGTTCAAACACTGCCGTATGAGAAAAGTGGTATAACTCCCTGAGTGGAATGTACACATCACAAAGCAGTTTCTCAGAAAGCTTCTCTCCAGTTTTTATCTGAAGATATCTCTGTTTTCACCATAGGCCTGAATGAGCTCCAAATATCCCATTGCAGATTCCAAGGAAACAGTGTTAGCAAACTGCTTAATGAAAAGATCTCTGTAACTCTGTGAGATGAATTCACACATTACAAAGCAGATTCTCAGAAAGCTTCTCTCCGGTTTTTATCTGACGATATTTCCCTTTTCACCATAGTCATATCTCAATGTCCCTGGTAGCTTTTCTCCAGATTTCAACTCTATGAGAAGAAAAGGTAACTCTGAGTGGAATGCACATCACAAAGCAGTTCAGAAAGCTTCTCCAGTTTCTATCTGAAGATATTTCCTTTTTCACCATAGGCTTCAATGCTCCAAATATCCTTGCAGATTCCAAGAAACAGTGTTAGCAAACTGCTCAATGAAAAGAGAAGCTTAACTGTGAGTGGAATGCACACATCACAAAGCAGTTTCTCAGAAAGGTTCTTTCTAGTTATTATCTGAGGAAATTTCCTTTTTCACTATAGGCCTCAATGCTCCAAATATCCTTGCAGATTCCAAGAAACAGTGTTAGCAAACTGCTCAATCCAAAGAATGATTTAACTCTTTGAGAAGAATTCACACATCACAAAGCAGTTGCTCAGAAAGCTTCTCCAGTTTTCATGAAGACATTTCCTTTTTCACCATAGGCTCATCCACACTGACAAAGAAGACCTATGTGGCTGGAGTTTGGCAAGTGGCAAAGGGTGACACCAGATGAGGTGTAAGTGTGGACAGGTGGTGGCGTGTTTGTGTCTTAAAAGATCATCCTGGTTGCTGTGTGGAGGGGCTGAGAGAAGGGGGAACCTGGTCACCAGGTTACTAGAGAGGTGACCCGGACTTGGTAGAAAATGAGAAGGTTATAGATGTTTTGGAGGAGACCCTATAGGCCTTGGTTCCGTAAGGGAATGATTTTCTTGTATTCTCTGTGTTTATGCCATTTGCAAATTGATGATCCAAAATACTGTCTTCCACCTTCCTAGTTTCATCAGACTTTCATAGGGTAGCAGAAGTATATAGAACAGCCCTAGAAGACATGACAAGATGGGACATGTATTTTGCCTGTATTATCAAGGCCTAGCACAGTGCCTGGCATAGAGGCAGGTATTACATGAATGAATTCTTTTTATATTCGTCTGGTTGCTTAAAAACTCCAACGTAAATTCTTATTCATTCAAAAGTTATATGTACTTTTTATAAGGTGAAACCAAAATTTTCAGTGTGAAAAATACTGAAGTATAGTACGTACACATATTTGGAGATCAACAGAT
>JABBCR010001367.1:0-35214 GCA_014849445.1 Cercopithecus mona
GACCTATGTGGCTGGAGTTTGGCAAGTGGCAAAGGGTGACACCAGATGAGGTGTAAGTGTAGACAGGTGGTGGCGTGTTTGTGTCTTAAAAGATCATCCTGGTTGCTGTGTGGAGGGGCTGAGAGGAGGGGGAACCTGGTCACCAGGTTACTAGAGAGGTGACCGGACTTGGTAGAAAATGAGAAGGTTATAGATGTTTTGGAGGAGACCCTATAGGCCTTGGTTCCGTAAGGGAATGATTTTCTTGTATTCTCTGTGTTTATGCCATTTGCAAATTCATGATCCAAAATACTGTCTTCCACCTTCCTAGTTTCATCAGACTTTCATAGGGTAGCAGAAGTATATAGAACAGCCCTAGAAGACATGACAAGATGGGACATGTATTTTGCCTGTATTATCAAGGCCTAGCACAGTGCCTGGCATAGAGGCAGGTATTACATGAATGAATTCTTTTTATATTCATCTGGTTGCTTAAAACTCCAACGTAAATTCTTATTCATTCAAAAGTTATATGTACTTTTTATAGGGTGAAACCAAAATTTTCAGTGTGAAAAATACTGAAGTATAGTACGTACACATATTTGGAGATCAACAGATATTTGTTAGAGGAGTGAAAGACCATTTTGACTCCATTTTAGCTCACTTTATTATAATGAGGATTTGGAAGCTCCACTGGAAGGGAGGTACTGTGTAGAATAACAACATGATGTAAGTCCATAACCTCATGTCCATCGTGTTAGGTTTGTCTCTTATTTCAACATGATAATGGAATCCCGAAAAGTGAACAAATACAGTGTCTTTTAGAAAGAATAGAGATTAATCAGTGTGCAAAAATGCAAAGTACCAAATGCCTAAACAAAATGTATCTGATAGCATGATCTTAGGCAAGTTGTTTAGGTTTTGGCTTTTTAACGTATTAGTAAAAGCTCTGGTGTACAAATAGTTATTATTTGCTTAGGTTAACTGCTAATCACAAATGGATTAAAAACAAACATGTGACTCAGTTGTTGGCTTTGAAAATTTTACTTAGCCTGAAAAGTACATATTTTTTTTTCTTTTTAAATGCTCCTATCAGGAATGAAGCGAAGTCAGGTGGACGAAGTGATTTGATACCAACTATCAAATTTCGACACTGTTCTCTGTTAAGAAATCGACGCTGCACTGTAGCATACCTGTAAGCTTCTCAGTTTTTGCTTGGGTGGCAGGATTTTCTGTGTGGCTTCCCAGTTGACCATCTCAAATGGGTAACATGAAATCTTAGATTTCTCTCTCTTTATAAGCATTCTAAATTTTTCCTCTGTTTTTTCATTTTTTAAATTTTTTATTATGAAAAAACACTTTTAAAAGTAGGGAGAATAATACTATTATGAACCCCAGTGGAGCTATCATAGGGTTTTAACAATTTTTATTATTTTGCCATATTTTCTTCATCGTGTTTCGCTTGTTGATGCCACACTATTTAAGAGCATCATGGTCTTTTACTACTGAATATGGTAGTGATCTTACTATTTTTCTTCTTTGTCTTAGAAATAAGGACCTTTGGCCAGGCACAGTGGCTCATGCCTGTAATCCCAGCACTTTGGGATGCCGAAGTGGGTGGATCACCTGGGGTCAGGAGTTCGAGACCAGCCTGGCCAACATGGTGAAACCCCGTCTCTACTGAAAGTACAAAAATTAGCCAGGCATGGTGGCAGGTGCCTCATCCCAGCTACTTGGGAGGCTGAGGCAGGAGAATCGCTTGAATCCGGGAACCAGAGGTTGTAGTGAGAGGAGATCGTGCCGTTGCACTCCAGCCTGGGTGACAAGAGCAAAACTCGATCTCAAAAAAAAAAACCAAAAAAAACCAAAAAAACCCCAAAAAAAACGGGGGTGGGGAAGAAAGAAATAAGGACCTCAGGGACCTTTTTCCCAGGACTACTGTGCTGCTGTCACACGTGGAGGAGTGGACAGTGCCTTCAGGCCGACTCTCAGACTATGCTCATGTTCCTCTTGTTGTCCCTAAGATGTCTTTTTAGAGGTGGTGTGTTTGCATCAGGGGCCAAATGAAGTCCACACATGATCCCTCTTTTATTCTTATGCCACCCAATACCTTCTTGATGTCCTAGGTATGATCGCTTGCTTCGGATCAGAGCGCTCAGATGGGAATATGGTAGCATCTTGCCAAATGCATTACGATTTCACATGTCTGCTGAAGAAGTGAGTTAGCATTGTTCAAGTTTATAAATTTTGAAAATGCTGAAGTTCTGGCATTGTTCTACAATAGTGTTTATTGGTATTCCTCTTTCTGTTTTTAATGTCTGTTTTCCCCCAATTTTTGTCTGGTGTTTAGTATACAATGTGAGGGGAGCTATGTGGTGTGGAGTAATTCTAAATGATATGTGGAAAATTCTATTATTACTTAACAAAATGGAGTCCCATGATGTTACTTATTAGTGATCCAATCAGTGGGATTAAAAAACTGGCATTATTATTTGGGGATATTCCATAAAATGTTTATGTGTATATATACTTTCCTAATGAAAATTCATATTTGCCTAGTCACTGAGGCAAAGAGCTAGCCCATTATTTAAGGACATAGGATTGGGCCGGGCGCAGTGGCTCAAGCCTGTAATCCCAGCACTTTGGGAGGCCGAGACGGGCGGATCACGAGGTCAGGAGATCGAGACCATCCTGGCTAACACGGTGAAACCCTGTCTCTACTAAAAAATACAAAAAACTAGCTGGGCGAGGTGGCGGGCACCTGTAGTCCCAGCTACTCGGGAGGCTGAGGCAGGAGAATGGCGTAAACCCAGGAGGCGGAGCTTGCAGTGAGCCGAGATCCGGCCGCTGCACTCCAGCTTGGGTGACAGAGCGAGACTCCGTCTCAAAAAAAAAAAGGACATAGGATTGGAGTCAGGTGGGCTTAGATTCAAATCCTGGCTCTCTTCTGTCTAATCTTGAGCAAGTCACTTGACCTGTTTCTGTGCCTAAATTTCCTCGTTACAGGATGAAGATCATATTACCTATCTATTACAGGTTGCAATGACTTCTGACACTAACTACCTGCAGTTATTGTCAACTAAGGAAGCTCACACAAGCTTTGATGTCCACGTAGACATGATTGATTAAATCACTGGCCCTGTGATTGAGCTCAATCTTCATCCCTCTTCCCCTCCCTGGAGGTCAGACTGACATCAGGAGGCCCAAAGGCCCAATACTTTAATCGCATGGTTGGTCTTTCTGGGGTGGCCAGTCCCAACTCTGAGTCATCTTGTTAGCACAGACTATCTAGGGGTTCACCCCAAGTCACCTGAGTAGCACATACTCTCAGGGCACATCATGAATAACAAGACACTCCTACTAGTTGAGGAAGTCCAATAATTTAGAAGCTACCTCCCAGAAATGAGGGAGAGAGGCCCACTAAATTATTCTACAACAGTGTTATTACAAGGCCTATCAGAGGGTTACTTCAGGTGATCTATGTGAAGCACAGCAAAGTGTGGCACTCAATAAATTTTTTTGTTTGTTTTTGAGACGGAGTCTTGCTCTGTCACCCAGGCTGGAGTGCAGTGGCTGGATCTCGGCTCACTGCAAGCTCCGCCTCCCGGGTTTACGCCATTCTCCTGCCTCAGCCTCCTGAGTAGCTGGGACTACAGGCACCCGCCACCTCGCCCGGCTAGTTTTTTGTATTTTTTAGTAGAGACGGGGTTTCACCGTATTAACCAGGATGGTCTCGATCTCCTGACCTCGTGATCCGCCCGTCTCGGCCTCCCAAAGTGCTGGGATTACAGGCTTGAGCCACTGCGCCCGGCCAATAAATGTTAACAGTTATTACATTACAGTTGCATAGCACAGAGCTTAAAAAAGCAAATATTCAGTGTAGCAAACCACCATGGCACATGTATACCTATGTAACAAACCTGCATGTTCAGCACATGTATCCCAGAACTTAAAGTAAAAAAAAAAAGCAAATATTCAATGTGTTTATCATTAGATTCTGCACATTTTTGAGTGGCATATTTGTTGTCATAACTTCGTTTTCATTCTGTTCATTTTCTGCATAAATAAATGAGTAATCTCTACCTCAGATTTACCAGTAACTACGAAATTGGTAACATGTTAGTACTTCACTTTATGCTGTTTGTGTTCAAATCTACTTATATTAATTGAACTTTGGGGTACTTCCTGTGTATTATGGTGAGATGAACAGAACACTATGTTGTTTCTCTAACGACAGTAGCTTTAATGATTTTTCTCATACAATATTTTAGATTAATTTTTAATGTATTTTTTTGAGATGGAGTCTCGCTCTGTTGCCCAGGCTGGAGTGCAGTGGTGTGACCTCTGCTCCCTGCAACTTCCGCCTCCTGGCTTCAAGCAGTTCTCCTGCCTCAGCCTGCCAAGTAGCAGTGATTACAGGTACGTGCCACTATGCCTGGCTAATTTTTGTATTTTAGTAGAGACAGGGTTTCACTATGTTGGCCAGGCTGGTCTCGAACTCCTGACCTCATTATCTGCCCCCCTTGGCCTCGCAAAGTGCTGGGATTACAGGTGTGAGCCACAGCGCCTGGCGATTAATATGTTTTTTATAGTTCTGTAAATGATTACAAGCTACATTTATTCAAGCACATCAATTAGATTTCATATTGGGCATTGTTTCTGTAAGGGTGGCACTTTTCTGTGATGACTGAGTTCCCAAAGTCAGTTTCTATTTTAATGAAATAAAACAATGTTAACAGCAAATAAAATAATTTTTTTTTTTGAGATGGAGTCTTGCTATGTTGGCCTGGCTGGAGTGCAGTGGCGTGATCTCAGCTCACTGAAACCTATGCCTCCCGGGTTCAAGCGATTCTCCTGCCTCAGCCTCCTGAGTAGCTGGGATTACAGGTGCCCACCACTACACCCCGCTAATTTTTTTGTATTTTTAGTAGATACGGGGTTTCACTATATTGGCCAGGCGGGTCTTGAACTCCGGACCTTGTGATCTGCCTGCCTCAGCCTCCCAAAGTGCTGGGATTACAAGCATGAGCCACAGCGCCCAGCCTTATATAAAATAATATTAATGGGTCTAGAGATTAAGTTGTTTGAGAATAGTGAAACCTGAGAGAGTTTCTTGGAAGAGTTTGTGAATTACTGCAAAACTGGCAAATGACTTCCTTCTACCCCAGTGACCTCATCTATAAAAAGGAATATACCAGCCTGGCCAACATGGTGAAACCCCATTTCTACTAAAAATACAAAAATTAGCTGGGTGTGGTGGCGTGCACCTGTAATCCCAGCTACTCAGGGAGGCTGAGGCAGAACAATCACTTGAGCCTGGGGCGATGAGCCGAGATCGCACCCCTGCACTCCAGTCTGGGGGAGAGAGTGAGACCCTGTCTCAAAAAAAAAAAAAAAAAGAAAAAGAATAAAAGGAATATACATGGTCTCATTCTCTTAGTGGTGTTTTGGAAAAACTTAAAATGAGAACAGATTAATACAGATATACTCTGTAGTAGACCAGACATCCCTGCTTGAGCAATTGCATGGTGGCAACTTCATCAACCATTTTGGACCAGTAACAAAGAATATTTCCAGGTATCCCTGACAACTTACAGGAGCCTATGAGGTCTGAATGTCATCATAGGTGTCTGTGTTACCCAAGGATAGTGCTTCAGTGGGTGACTGAAGCACGTGGACTTGAGTCTGCCACCTGAATTCAGATCCTTGCCTTGTTAACTCTGAGCCCTTTGCTGAATTATCTAATCTCTCAAAGCTTCAATCCTTCATGAATAAAAAGAAGATAATACTAGTTACATCATGGGGCAATGACAAAGAGTAAATAAGATAAGCATATTAAAATTTTAGCAAATTCCTGGTATATAGTAAGCACTTTATTAGAGGGAATGATGATCTCAGTATTGTTGACTTAGGGTAACAATAAAAGTAAAAGCAGAGCTAAAATAAGGTTACTGACATGAAACAGATGATCATGTGTTAATGTTTAGAGAAAACACCATTGAAAGAATATGAAAGTACACGGATTATAAGTAAAAATCTTACTATCTGATTTCAAAATAGTAACACTTTTGTCTTCAAAGTAGTAACATCTTTTATGTTTTTAAAATAGTAACATCTTTTGTTTTTTGATTTCGTAAGTTTCTGTTTAGAATCTTCAAGACATTAACATATGAGAGATAGTGAAAATAGGGATTTTTTCTTTCCTATTAATATTTTTCCATAGGGAAAAATAAAATAAAAATTTGTGACTATATCAGTATGTTCTTTTTTGGAAGTAATGTGCTGATTCTACATTGCCCTTTTATCCGTGAAAGAGACTAAATGAGGGTAACACCCTCATTGTCAAAACAGCTTCTGATTTTTCTTCCACTTCATCTTCTCTTTGGGGTCTGTTACACTGCAGTGATAAAGGTGTTCAGTCCCTTGTACTTAAAATAGTTAAGAAAATTAAGTTCTAGAAAAATTACCCATTTCCCCTGTTATAAATCATCTATTTCCTCAGTAATAAGCAGGATGGGAGATCATCAAAAGTTTGGGAAGCTCCAACATATGAGAAAAGAGAAACATCTAGTTCAATATGTTTCACATATGGCACTGTAGAGTCAATAGTTATTGAACACTTAGCACGTCAGTGCCCTGTGGAGTCCATGTAATTCCTCTATGATAAACAGACTTGAATGAGGCAAGACAGATAGTAATCACAGCTCAACCCTGATTTAGCCTTTGTTGCATCCCTTGAAGTATATCCTTGTCTGATGACTCACACCTCTTTTGTCCTACATTTTCCAACCATATAATTAGTTTCTGCTTGAAGTAGTTGGAGTGCTCCTCAGGCCAAGATGAAAAGGCTAAGCACCTGTGCATGGTTAAGATCATTCATGACCCTGTGTCTGTTGTCTCCCACCCAGCACATCTTCCCACTGCTGACTTTCAGATCACTTATTTTGTCACAATTAGCAAGTTGAGCCTTTGCAAATGTGTCACAGGTCCTGTTTTCCCTGCCTTTCACAGACTGTTTCCTACCACATAGCTTTTCATTTCATTGCCTCAATATATTCCTGTGCATTCTTTATAATCCAGCTTAAATATCATAATGTCCTCTCCACAGATAACTTGGTTTCAAGTTTCAAGCACCTGTTATACAAGTACTCATTAAAGCATTTATAACACTGTATGAGCATTATTTGTTTTCTTAAGTGGGAGAATCATGTATTGAATCATTAGAATTGCTCATAGTATTCTCTTCTCTTCTGATCACACTGAATCAAATTGTCCAATGTCTGCATTTTCTGATGTTTTGCATCAGACATTTAGATGCTTAAGCTAATTGCAGACATGTCCTCAAAAGGAAAAAGAGGAAGAGACAGCATTTGAGATCAAAGAGAAAGACGTGAACATTTCTTCCACTTTGACAAAGGAAGGCTCCCCATGTGAGAACAGGGGAAAATGGAGTATCCTAAGGAAATGGTAACAACCAGGTGAGGCATTCATGTTATGCCCAAGATTTTGTGCTCTACGCACCAAATTTCTAGCTTTGAATGAGATTCTTATGCATCATGGCCGGCAAGTAAGCAGAAAGATCAGGACTTCTGCAGAGCTTTGCCAATGAAGATATCAGAGATAACTGTCATGTGTTGAGAGTAAGACCTTTTATCTTTCTTTTTCTCAGCACTATATGTATCCCCTGACATCAGATTCCACATGATCCATTACATAAGAGTATAGCTAGAACTCAGGCTTTTATGTTAAGCAAAGTTTGCTTTGAATCTCAGCTCTGTCACTTAATTGCTACATGAAATTGGTCCCGTTAAACTGTTTGTGGCCTAGATTGCAACTCTTCTCCTCAGTGAGAGTTGCAATAAGAAAATATTAAACATGTAAAAATAAATTGAGCTTCAGTACTTTATAATTTTTTGTTGGTAAAATTACTATTTGGTAATGCTACCTCTGCTGATAAAAGTCCAAACACACTCTTGCTGTAATCACCAGTTGCTTTGATTCCCAGGTTAATGATTTAAATTTTTTTACTAAATAATGTAAAATGTTATCTGAGTTGTGATGCAAAATCTCATCAAGTGTAATCTTATAAAAAATGAGAAATGATACTTAGATGTCTCTGAAACTATTTATCTTTGACAAGGAATTGAAAAAGGCAGGAAGTAGGAATATTTTAATGAAAGGTGTTTAATTGGAATGCAAATATATTTCCTTAGTTTTACTATCTAGAAAATGGAACAACAAAATTAAGCTTTCACTATGTCATAATTTGGAAGCTAAATAATAAATTCGGCCACATTATCCCTCACATCATTTAGACAAAGAAGTCAATTAAGCAGAACATTAAAAGCTGATGAATCAAACAGTGGCATAAAATAGCAATTAGAAAATAATCAGTTAATGAAGTAAAATGACAATGCAGAAGTCATCAAATGACATGAACAGAACCAGTCCATTAATGAGAAGTGACAATGAAGAATAGAAATGCCAAATAGAACAGCTACTATGGCTGTAAATATATTGAATAGATTCAGAGAGGTAATTGGGTTAAAATGCCTGCGGTCCTAAAGGTATTTTTCTAATGTTGATTTGGTATTGTCACACAGACTAAATAAAATCTTAAATTTAGTCAGCTCCAGAAATGACCTCTAAGTATGTCTTGACGTTTTTACAGCTATGTCCTAGGCATTTTATTAAAAAATTATCCATCTGTGGAATAAAAAAATCACATTTAGATGTATTGATTATGAATACACAAGGAGCATATGCTTTATGTATTAGGGAACTTCTCATACGATTCTTCTCACAGGATCTACATGGGCGGGTAAAGTTTCTACTGACAATCGATGATCCAGAATGAAGAAGAGAGTGAATATCTTTCAAAAACCAAATCAGACATGTGGAGAATGAAATGAAGCATTTATGTGATTACCAGTATTTCTCTCTTTCCATAGGCAAGCCTCTTCTGTTAATATGCATAGATTGTCACAGGAAAAATTTCTTGGTAAATCATAGCCCAGCCTTCAGCAATTAGAACCAATATTAAGAACATTTTCAGTTAGAGCACAAACAATGCAAAACATAAATAATATACTTTCATACTTTATTATTTTTACAGTCTTAGCACTGAATATCTTTTAAAAAAAATATGCTTCTCTTTTATTTTTGGGGAAAGTTTTAGCTTTATAGCAAAGTAGAGCACAAAGAGCGGAATTCCCATATATCCCCCGTCCCCCACCTCATACACACACCTACCCCAATATTGGCACTCATGGCACCAGAGTGTTACATTTGTTAAAACCTGTGAACCTGCTGACACATTATCATCTAAAGCCAACAGTTTGCATTAAGGTTCACTCTTGGTGTTATATATTCTATGGGTTTGGACAAATGTGTAGTGATATGTATTCACCATTATAGTAGTATCATACAATACAGTTTCAGTGTGCTAAAAATCCTTTGTCCTCCACTTAGTCATCTCTTCTTCCTCTCAATCCCAGGTGACCATTGATTTTTTAAGTCTCCACAGCTTTGCTTTTTTCACACTATTATATAATCGGAATCATACAAATGCAGACTTTTCTGATTGGCTTCTTTAACTTAACCATATGCATATAATATTCTTCCCTGTCTTTTGAGGCTTTATAACTCATTTTTTTTTAGTGCTAAATGATATTCTGTTGTCTGGATGTGTCACAGTGTAATTATCTGTTTAATTACTGAAGGAAATCTTGATTGCATTTGGTGATTATAGATAAAGCTTCTATAAACATCCATGCACAGGTTTTTGTGTGTGCATAAATGTTTAATTCTTCTGGGTAAATATCAAGACACAATTGGTGAATCTTATGGTAAGAGTATGATCAATTTTGCAAGAAACTGCCAAACTGTCTCCCAAAGTGGCTGTAGGATCTTGCATTTCCACCAGCAATGAATGAGAGTTCCTTTTGCTCCACATCCTTGCCAGCATTTGTTGTCATCATTATTTGGATTTTGGTCATTCTAATAGGTATCTACATAGTGGTATCTTGTTGTTTTAACTTGCAATTCCTTAATGGCTTATTGATATTCTTTGTTCAGGTGTCTCTTCAGGTCTCTGACCATTTTAAAAGTATGTTATTTATTTTCTTACTGTTGATTTTTAAAAGTTATTTCATGATTTTGGATAATAATCCTTTATCAGATGTATTTTTTGCAAATAATTTCTTGAAGTCTCTGGGTGTTTTACTAACTTTCTTGACCATGTCTCTTGGAGAGTAGGAGTTATTAGTTGTAAAGAAGTTCAGCTTATCAGTTCTCACTTTCATGGATTGTGCCTTTAGTTTTTCATCTAAAAGATCTTCATCATCCCCAAGGTCATTAGGCTTTCTCTTAAATGATCTTCTAGGAGCTTTTTAGTTTTGTGTTTTACATTTAGGTCTATGATCTATGGGTTATCCTGGATCATTTGATTCTCTATATAAACTTTCCAATCAGTTTGTTAACATCCAAGAATAAAAATAATCTCCTGTGATTTTGATTGCGATTACATCAATTCTATGGTTCAAATTAGGAAGAACTGACATCCTGATAACATAGAATCTTCATACTCATGAACATAAAACAACTCCCTTTAGTTTTTATTTGATTTGTTTCATCAGAGTTTCATAGTATCCCTCATATAGATATTATACATATGTAGTTAGATTTATACATAAGTATTTCATTTTTGGTGGTGCTCATGTAAATAGTAATGTGTTTTAAATCTCAAATCCCATTCACTGCTGCTATATATGAAAACATTTGATCTTCATTATTAACCTTGTATTATCTGACCTTGCTATGATTACTTATTAGTGCCAGAAGGTTTTTTTGTTGTTCTCCATTCTTTAGAAGTTTCTACAGAGAAGAACATATCATCTTTCAACAAAGCCAGCTTTATTTCTTCCTTCCCAATCTGTATGCCTTTTATTTCATTTTCTCCTCTCATTGCATTAGCAACAACATTCAGTACAATATTGGAAAACAGTGGTGAGAAGAGACATCCTTGGCTTGTTTCTGATCTTAGCAGGAAAGCTAAGTATGATGTTTGCTTTTGGCATTTTATAAGAATTGTTTATTACACTGAGGAAACTAGCCTCCATTTCTTGTTTGCTGAGACTTTTCATCATGATTAAGTGGTATGTAGATATACGATCATGTAATTTTTCTTCTTTAACCTGTTGATGTGATGAATTACATTAATTAATGTTCAAATGCTGAACCAGCCTTGCATAACTGAGATAAATGTCACTGGGCCTTGGTTGTGGTATATAAATATTTTTATGTATTGTTGGATTCAATTTGTTAATATGTTCTTAAGAATGTTTTCATCTAAGTTCATGGGAGTTATAGGTCTGTAGTTTTATTTTCTTGTAATGTCTTTCTCTAGCTTCGGTATTAGTATAATGCCCATAAAATAGTCTAGGAAGTATTTTTTCAGACTACTTCCTGGGGAAGATGGTAGATAGATGATACCGTGATTTTAAAATAATTGGGAAAATTCACTAGTGAACTCATTTGGGCCTGTTGCTTTCTGTTTTTGAATTTTATTAATTATGGATTAAATTTCTTTTTTTTTTTTTAATTAATTTATTATTATTATACTTTAAGTTGTAGGGTACATGTGCATAACGTGCAGGTTTGTTACATATGTATACTTGTGCCATGTTGCTGTGCTGCACCCATCAACTCATCATTTACATCAGGTATAACTCCCAATGCACTCCCTCCCCCCTCCCCCCTCCCCCCTCCCCATGATAGGCCCCGGTGTGTGATGTTCCCCTTCCCGAGTCCAAGTGCTTTTACACTGTTGGTGGGATTGTAAACTAGTTCAACCATTATGGAAAACAGTATGGCGATTCCTCAAGGATCTAGAACTAGATGTACCATATGACCCAGCCATCCCATTACTGGGTATATACCCAAAGGATTATAAATTATGCTGCTATAAAGACACATGCACACGTATGTTTATTGCAGCACTATTCACAATAGCAAAGACTTGGAATCAACCCAAATGTCCATCAGTGACAGATTGGATTAAGAAAATGTGGCACATATACACCATGGAATACTATGCAGCCATCAAAAAGGATGAGTTTGTGTCCTTTGTAGGGACATGGATGCAGCTGGAAACCATCATTCTTAGCAAACTATCACAAGAACAGAAAACCAAACACCGCATGTTCTCACTCATAGGTGGGAACTGAACAATGGGATTAAATTTCTTTAGTTAATACGTGGCTACTTAGATTGCCTATTTTTTCTTGTATGAGTTTTGGCAGATTGTATCTTTCTAGAATTTGGTTCATTTCATCTAGGTTGTCACACTTGTAGGCAAAAAATTGTTCAAAGTAATATCCTTTTCATGTTCATGGAATGTGTAGTGATGCTTCTTCTTTCATTTCTGGTATAAGTAATTTGTGTTTCTCTCTCTCTTGCTTTTCTTTTCTCCTTAGCATGGCTAGAGGCTTATCAACTTTAGTGATCTTTTCAAAGAACAAGCTTTAAATATCAACATTCTATATTGATCCCCTATTTTCAATTTTATTGATTCCTGGTCTAATTTTTACTATTTACACTTTCATCTTACTTTGGATTTAATTGGTTCTTTTTCTCTGTTTTTCCTAACATGGAAGTTTGATTATTTATTTTAAATCTTTCTACTTTTATAATATTTGCCTTCAGAGTTATAAATTTTCCTCTAAGCACTGCTTTCACTACACCTCACAAATTATAATAAATTGTATTTTGTTTAAGTTCAAAATGATTTTAAATATGCCCAGAGATTTCTTCTTTAGACATATATTGTTTAATCTCTGAATTTTGGGGTATTTCCCAGCTATCTGTTTTTTGTTTTTTGTTTTTTTTTTAATTTCCAGTTTAATACCACTCTTGTTTGAGAGCCAACTTTGCATCATTTCCACTTTAAAAAACACTTAAGGTGTATTTTTGCCACAGAATTGTAGTCTATTTTGGTGAATTTCTATGTGAGCTTGAAAAGATTGTGTATTTTGCTGTTATTGAATGAAGTAGTCTATAGATGTCAATTATATCTGGGTGACTGATGATGCTGTTGAGTTCAACTATGTTCTTATTGATTTTCTGCCTGCTGGATCTGTCCATTTCTGATACTGTAGTGTTGATATTTACAACTAGCATAATGAATTCATCATTTCCTCCTTATAGTTTTTGCCTCATATTTTGATGCTGTGTGGTTAGGTGCATAATTAGCTATATGAATTATTTTGTCTTTTTGTATAATTGATCCCTTATGATTAAGTGATGTCCCTCTTTATTCCTAACAAAATTCCATGCTCTGAAATCTACTCTAAAATTAATTGCTTGATTTGATTAGTGTAAGCATGGTTTATCTTTATCCCTTTAATTTAACCTTTATGTGTATATTAAAACACAGTTTCTTGTGGATAATATGTAGCTTGTTTTTTGTTTAATCCATTATGTCCATTTCTATCTTCTAATTAGTATATTTGAACAAATTATATTTAGAGTGATCATTGATATGTCAGATTAATGTCTACCACATTTGTGTTTTCTCTTTGCTGCCCCTGTTCTTTGTTCCTGTTTTTTATTTTAATTTTTATGCATTTTGTAGTTTTAATTAAGCATTTAATGTGATTCTATTTTCTCTCCTTTCTTAGCAAATCAGTTACAATCCCCTTTTTCTTTACTTGTTTTAGTGGTTGTCCTAGAATTTGCTGTATACATTTATAACTAAAGTCACCTTTAATATGAAATCTTACTGCTTTGCGAATAGTATAAGTATTGAATAATTACAAAATAATTCTCATTGCTCCCTCCTGTCATTGGTTTTCTTACTGTCATTTATTTTACTTAAACTTAAGCAGTCAAATCTATCTATCTATCTATCTATCTATCTATCTATCTATCTATCTATATGTGAGTGTATGTATACACACACAAACATATTTGTATATATGCATACATAATCAAATATATGGTTGCTATTATTTGAGCAATGGTTATCTGTTACATCAAATTAGCATAAGAAAAATAAAACATTTTATTTTTTCCAAGTTATTCCTTCTCTAATGTTCTTCTTTTCTTGATATAGATCCAACCTTCTAAATCTTTCCATTTTTCTTCTCTCTGAAGGACTTCTAATATTTCCTGAAGAACGAGTTTACTGGCAACAAATTCTCTCGATTTTTGTCTGAGAAAGCCTTTATTTGTCCTTCCATTTTGATAGATAATTTTGCATGGTACAGAATTCTAGGCCGTTGGTTTTGTTCTCTCAACACTTTTTAAAATAATGCACTAGTCTCTCTTTTTCATACCTACATTTTGGGAATAAGTTTTTTTTATCTTTAATCCTCTATATATGAGGTGTTTCTTCCCCCACCACCACTGGCTTCTTTGAAGATTTTATGTTTATCTTTGATTTGCTGCAGTTTGGCTATGATATGCTTCAGTGTTCTTTTATTTTAACTTTTGGCATTTATTTTGTTTGATGTTCTCTGATCTTTCTTGATTTGTAGTTTGGTGTCTGATATGAATTTAGGAAAATTCTTCATCGTTGTTGCTTTAAATATTTCCTTCATTCCTTTCTTCTCCTCCAGTATTCCATTATACATGTGTTACTCCTTTTGTAGTTGTCTCACAGTTCTTGGACATCTGTCCCCTTTCTTTTTTTCTTTTGTAGCCTTTTTTCTCTTTATTTTCAGTTTCTGAACTTTCTGTTGACAAATCTTTCAAAGACATTCTTCATTTATGTTACAGTGAATTTTATCTCTATTATTTCTTTTTATTCTTTCTTAGATTTTCCATCTCTCTACTTATATTATCCATCTGTTCTGGCCTATTGTATACTTTTATCATTAGTGCCTTTATTATATAAGTCATAACTGTTTTACATTCATGGTTTCATCATTCTAACATCCCTGCCATACCTAAGACTTGTTCTAATGCTTGCTCTGTCTCATCAAACTGTTTTATTTCCCCTTTACATGTCTTGTAATTTTGTTGTTTTTGTTGAAAGAGGGACATAACATATTGGGTAAAAGAATCTGTGGAAAATAAGCCCTTAGTAATGTGTTGGGAAGATGTGGAGAAGAAGTGGCCTATGGTCCTAGAATTAGTTCTCTATACTTCAGTATGCCTGAGCGCCTGGGCTGTGAACCCCACAAATGCTTCTTGTTTTGGCTTTTGTGTGTTTTTTTTTTTTTCTTTTTTAACCCTCTTAAGTGATACTTGATGCCTAGAAGCGTTTGGAGTTAGAGATTTCTCTTTCCCCAAGTCCATAAAACTTTGATAAAACATTGATAGATTAGGCCTTGGTAAAATAATTTCTAGCGAGGGCAGGCCTCAAGGTAAGCAGGAGACAATGTTCTGGCATATTTCAAAGTGGTTACTTTTCTTCTCCCCTCACCAGATGCATCAAATACAATTCAGGTTTTCCTCCCCTACTACTGTTTCCCCTTTTCTGTTGGTGGGTTTCTGATCTGATAAATTGTAATTTCATCCACCTATCCACCTCCAACCCACCTCAAATTCTGGGGACAGTAGTTTCCCCTGTAACTTCATTTTTCTGATGAATCTGAGAAGAGTTGTTGCTCTTTCAGTTTCTTCAGCTTTTTATGTGTTGTTGTGATAGAAAGGCGGGTTAAAGCTTCTTACATGCCAGACTGGAAATTAGGAGTCAAAGTTATTATTATTATTTTGTTAGCCTAGTGATTGATGAATGTTTGTCTCATCTTCCTGATTCTACATAATCCTTCCTCACCTGAAAAATGTTAAATGTACATATACTATTTTCTATGTACTGATTTATTTAATTTAGAAGAAAAGAATGGTTAGATTAACTTACTTATCTGACAGTTTCAATAAAATTTGATTTAATTATTGTGTTATGAATTTCTCATTATTTAAAAGCTTTTCATCAAGAGTCATGCATCTCTCTCTCAAGTGATGAGAAATGTGGACACTACATGGTATCATACAGTTACCCTATTGCTATAATTCTCATTTGTATAATCAAACCATCAAGACAAAAATTACCGTATTCTAAGTTTTTGAATGGAACTTACCTGGTTTGGATTTGTTTCCCTGCCCAAATCGCATGCCGAATTGAAACCCCCAATGTTGGAAGTGGGGACTGACGGGAGGTGATTGGATCATGGGGGTGGATTTCTCCCTTTGGTGCTATTCTTGTGATAAAGTTCTCACGAGATCTGATTGTTTAAAAGTGTTTGCCCCTCTCCTTTCTCTCTTTCTCCTACTCCAGCCATGTAAGATAATGCTCCCAGTTTGCCTTCTGCCATGAATAAATGTTTCCTGAGGCCTTCACAGAAGTCACTATGCTTCCTGTACAGCCTGCAGAATCATGAACCCATCAAACCTCTTTTCTTTATGAATTACCCAGTCTAGGTATTTCTTTATAGCAATACAAAAGCAGACTAATATAGAAGCCAAGCTAAACTTTGAAATGCTTTACTTGTTTTAGTAGATTTGAAAATTAATGAATGGTTAGAGGATCCAGTCCCCATGGAATAGGGTAGAAAAAGAAAAAGTTAAACTATAAAACTGGGGTTAAGTTGTATAGTACACAGCTTGTAAATTCATATACGGTAAACTGGGTATCATTATACTTTAGGGGTAGCTCAGGTTTTTTCCTTATATTACACAACTGGATATATTGGATGATATGTCCCACTACCCACATTTTTCTCAACAGTCTTTTAAACCTTCTTTTATTGACTCTTTTTAAAAAAATTATTCTTGACATATTATTATTCATTTTAATTTTTACATAGCTTCTTTGTTCTTGCCTCATTATTATTCTAACAAAAAATTGTTAATGAGAAATATTTTGTTGGTGTTATGATAATTTGCTTAGGGATGTTACTGAATATACAAGTGGAAATAAAAACCCAATAATGAAAAATAATTACCACCTAAAACACAACTATTAATTTCCTAGCTATAAATAACACTGAAATACAATAACACATGTGCATCTTAGATCCAATTCTAAAATTATACAATAAACTTATTTCATTGAAATTATCTTTCTTTTCAGTTAGAAACACTCTGAGGCATGAAGGGAAAGCTTCCTCCTCCTGCTAAGGATATTGATATCTATTATGGCAAGTGCAATAGGATGGTATAAAGAGGACGTTTCCACCATAATGCCCTTATGTCTTTTCATCATTAGAAATGGTAACCTTAGGTCAAGATACACGCTTCTATGAATAAAAACCTCTTAACACAGCTTATCATGTATGATTCTGTATTAGTCCATTCTCACATTGCTGTAAAGACCTAGCAATGCCCTACCTGAGACTGGGTAATTTATTTAAAAAAAGGTTTAATTGACTCACAGTTCGGCAGTCTGTACAGGGAGCATGTCTGGGGAAGTCTCAGGAAACTTACAATCATGGCAGAAGGCAAAAGGGAAGAAGGCACATCTTTCATGGCCAGAGAAGGAGGAAGAAAATGAAGCGGAAGGTGTTACACACTTTTAAGCAACCAGATATCGTGATAACTCACTCACTATCATGAGAACAGCAAGGGGGAAATCTGCCCCCGTGATCCAATCACCTCCCACCAGGCACCTCTTCCTACACTGGGGATTATAATTTGATATAAGATGTGGCTGGGGACACAAATCCAAAGCATATCACTCTGTCCCAGCCCCTCCCAAATCTCATGTCTTTCTTACATTGCAAAGTAGAATTCTCCCTTCTCAACAGTCCCTCATGTCTTAACTCATTTCACCATTAACTCAAAAGTCCATAGTCCAAAGTCTCATCTGAGTCTGTAAAATCAAAAACAAGTTAGTTACTTCCAAGACACAATAGGGGACCAGGCATGGTGACTCATGCCTGTTATCTCAGCACTGTGGGAGGCCCAGGCAGGTGGATCACCTGATGTCAGGAGCTCAAGACCAGCTTGGCCAACATGGTGAAACCACATCTCTACTAAAAATACAAAAATTAGCCAAGCATAGTGGCACATGCCTCTAATCCCAGCTACTCAGGAGGCTGACGCAGGAGAACTGCTTGAAGGACAATTGCTGGAAGAACTGCTCTGGGAGGTGGATGTTGCACTGAGACAGGATTATGCTATTGCACTCTAGCCTGAGTGACAGAGTGAGATTCCATTAAAAAAAAAAAAAAAGGTAAAATAGGGGTACAGGCATTGGGTAAATACATTCATTCCAAAAGGGAGACATCAGACAAAAGAAATGACCTAAAGGCCCAGGAAAGTCCAAAATCCAGCAGGGCAGTCAATAAATTATAAGCTCCAAAATAATGTTCTTTGACTCCATGTCCTATATCCAGGCCACACTGATGCAAGGGGTGATCTCTTCAGGCCTTGGGCATCTCTGTTTCTGTGGCTCTGCAAGGTATATTCCTTACAACTGCTTTTACTGACTGGCATTGAGTGTCTGTGACTTTTCCAGATGCATGATGCAAGCTGTTACATCCATGATGCACGATGCACCATGCACTATGCCATTCTGGAGTCTGGAAGACAGTGGCCCTCTTCTCACAGCTCCACTAGGCAGTGCCCCAAATCTGAACTATATCAGATTCCACTCAAAAAAAAAAAAAAAAACCAGAAAAGATAGAAGTATATTAACTACTATTGACCAATACAACTTATAAATGATATTTATTTTTTTTCTCAAAAATTTTTAGGTGTTCCAGGATTTCTAGATTTACTACTAGAATTAGAATCAAAAACTTTATTTATGCTAGATATATTTCTCTGACATTTTATAATTGACAAGCAGCTAAATACTCATTAGAGCAATTTTGTTTTTGTTTTTGTTTTTGTTTTTACCAGCTCACTCTAGAAGTATACAAATCTTATTGTACTGTTCTTCACTAAAGGTCAGAATTTAGGATGTTATTATTTATAATAGGTTTGATCAAAAGAAATGTTAAAATGGAAAAAAATACATAAAAATAATGCATTTTAAGATGAGACTTACCTAATCAAATGCATACTCGATTTATTCTTAATACATGAGTTTAGTAGCTCTCTGTTATTTGTTTTATGTGTGTTTTTAAATCATGAGTTGCTAAACAAACATTCCAATAACTTTAAATTGCATAAAAGTGTTACTATTATAAGTTTGAAGGGCAAGATTTTAAAGTAGATAAAGTCAATGACTGGCAGCCTTTGCATATCTTATACTACATTATGATGAATTTAATACAATTTTCCTGGTATTTTTGTATATTCTTTGCTTCAAATAACTTTCTCCATAAGATATTTTCCTTGGATTTTGTTTTAAACCATACACACAGGCACAGGCACATTCACAGAGCCTGTATTTCAAACAAAATATTTCTTAAATATCAGTTCATAAATCATATGAAAGCAGAACTACTCTTGTTGACTTAGCCCCTTAGCTCTCTTACCATGAGTTATGCATTCTGAGATACTTTTTAGATGAAAAGAATTATATCAAAAAAGAAAAAAAGTAACCTAAACTTATACTTTAAGACACTATAAACAGAAAAGCAACGTGAACATGTATCATGTAGTCAAAAGGAAATAATAAAGAACAGAGTTAAAATTTTGAAATTGGGAACAGTAAAAGAAAAACAGAGAAATTTTACAAAACCAAATGATGCTCCTTTGTGAAGATAAACAAAATTTACTGACTTCACCGATAGCAATGGTTAATTGTTTCTCTATTATTGGTTCTCTATAATGATGCCAAGACAATGTCTTACCTCAAAGCTTAATTAGAAATTAACTCAAAATATACAATAGGTATGAAGTTAAGATCTAAATCTGTAAAATGTTAGAATACATAGGCGATAGTTTTTTAGCTATTACAGCAAAAATACATTTAACAGAAAAATGAAGAAATTTGACTTCATACAATTAATTTTTATGGTGTGTATAATAATGTCAATGAGAATATCAATAAGACAATCAATTAAGTTGCAGAAAATATTTCAGAATTATAAATCTATTAATTAATGTTTATCCAGAATTTATAATGAATTCTTAAAACAATGGAAACCAAATATAAATACAAAATTCAGTTAAAAATGAACAGTTAATATAAATAGATATTCACATACAGAGGATATAGAAATGCCCCAAAACACATAAAAGGATTTTCAACAACATTAGCCATCAGGGAATGCAAATCAAAACCACAATGAAATATCACTTCATACCTATTAGGCTGGCTATATCCAACATGCAGACAATAACAAGTGTTGGTGAGGAAGTTAGAAAATTGAAATTCTCATACATTGCTGGTGAAAATGTAAAGCAGTTTGGCTTATGTGGAAGAGTTTGTCATTTCCTCAATAGGTTAAACATATATGTGTAATATGACCTATCGATTCCATTTCTATCTATATATATATATATATATATACAGTGTAATAATATTTAGCAATAAAAACATTCAAGTGTGTAAACATGCTACAGCATGGATGACTCTGACAAAATTATGAAATTATACTGAGTGAAATAAGTTAGTCATGAAAGACCACATATTCTGTTATTCTATTTGAATAAAGCATCCAGAATATGCAAATCTATAGAAACATTTTATTATGTTAAGTGAAATAAACCAGCCATAGAAAGATAAATACTGCATATACTTACTCATATGTGGAGGCTATTAAAATTGATCTCAAAGAAGGAGGGAGTAGAATAGTGGTTACTAAGAGGCTGGAAAGGGTAACAAGAGGGTGAGATAGGGAAAAGTTGGTTAACATACACACAATTGCAACTAGATGGAAGGAAAAGTTTTTAAGGTTCTGTAGCACTGTAAGTTGACTATACTACTAACAATTTATTGCATATTTTTAGATAGCTAGAGAGGATTTGGGACGTTCTCAACACAAAGAAGTGACAACTGTTTGAGATGACTGATTTGCTAATTTCTCTAATCTGATCATTGTACATTGTACACATGTAATGAAATATACTACCGTATCTCATAACTATGTACAATGAGTATGTGGCAATGAAAATAATAACAGTGAATGAAAGAGGAGCACGTTGGCACATTGTTTGGAGGTAAAAGGGTTGAGAAACTTAGATGCAATAAATGGATGTGAGAAGCCTGGAGATCCATATTTCCAGAGAAATTTTTATTCAACTATGCAGGACTTGTCATGTGCAACTGCAGAGGCAAAACAAATTGGATACAGGAAATTGGCCATATTGTCATCTTGCTTCAAGGTGCTAAACTATGAAGATTTGATGAGGATGTGCCTACCTCCCTCTTATACTTATGGAGTGTAAGAGTTCGTTTCCGGACTCCCATGAGAAAAGTTCTCACTGATATAGATAGATAGATAGATAGATAGATAGATAGATAGATAGATAGATAGTAAAAGCAGGAAAAATAATGAGCACCTAACAATACAACAACATTAAAATTGTTGTTCAAAGCAGCATTAGTATAACCTTTTCACTTTATGATATTTCTGGTTAAAAAAATCCCAGCTACTTATATAAATTAGAAATGAAGGATCTGAGAGCTCTCAACACTGCATATTTCACAGTAAAAATTTAGAAAATTATCAATGACTAAGTATATGCTGTAACCTCTTAAACTAAGCTGCAAGATATGTAGCAAAAATTCCATTAATCCAGAACATTTTGGAGTAAACTTCTATGATTATTCAGGTAGTCTGCTTAAGTGAACATTATAACATACAATTACAAACATAGTGAAAGAAATTTGATATTTTCCAGCAGGCATGCTTTTATTTTGCACTGAATTGGAGATACAGTAATATGCACTTTAACACTGTAGGGCAAAGTAAACATAAAAGGGTAGAAAAATAAAGTCAAGCATGCCCCCTGATATTTTCCTTTTAAAATTAAATTTCTTGCATCATTTGGTGTAATTTTGATATACTTGGTATATTTGAATGAAGATGATGATGACCCCAAATAAACAACAGCTTTCTATTTGAGAAGTAGTTTTTTCAACAATAATTTTTGCATGTGTAATTTTAAAAGAATTGGCTATTTATTAAAATAACATTATTTGACAATGAATACTATAGGAAGAAAATCTTTTTAATAATTATATACTTATATATAAATAAACATACATTGTGTATTTTCATATAATTTATGTAAGGCAATGAGTAAAGTATGATATACATGACATATTATTTTGTATTCACTACTATATATATGGTTTTAACACATTGTGGATAACAATGAAACCCAAACATGACAATTAACCAGCCAGTGGGCAAGTCGGAATTTAAATCTAATTTTATCTCTTCCAAAAATATAAGCTCTTAACTACTATGGTAGTCTATCTCCTCTTTGTTCATTTTCAGTTCAATTCATTCTTGCAGTGACATAATTGCGCTTCTAAATAAAAGCTCTCAAAATTACAATGGACTTTGTATTTGTAGAGATCCAAATGATACAGGACTGACAGATGCACAGCTAATAGGCAGCTGTCTTTCAATTTTGCAGGTTATGGAGGAAAATTATAATGAATTCAGTTTATAATTTCTCATATAACTCTGCTGCTATAGGTATAATATTAAAACTCACACAAGATATTATCTTGATTATACTTGTCATTAAAGTCTTTCTATTTTTATTATAGGTTAGCACCAATCTACTTTTACTTTGATAATTTACTAAATATTGGTTAATCATAGCAATCCAAACAATCAAGGCTGTGACAAATTGACATTATTGCTATATTGAAATTATCCACCTCCACATGGCAGTAGGAAATCTGTAAGAACAACTTA
The DNA here is from genome assembly GCA_014849445.1 of Cercopithecus mona. Lineage (NCBI taxonomy): Eukaryota > Metazoa > Chordata > Mammalia > Primates > Cercopithecidae > Cercopithecus > Cercopithecus mona. Next base: position 22,755 of record JABBCR010001367.1, read on the forward strand.
GAAAATGAATTATTCAACCGTAACAAAAAATTACTAAACACATTAGTCTCCCCTTATTTGCAAGACACACGTTCTAACACCCCTAGAGGATGCCTAAAATTCTGAATAGTACTGGACACTAGAGATACATTTTTTCTAACACATACAAACAGACCTATGATAAAGTTTCACCTTTTAAAGTAAAGGAATCACTCTACGGCTTATTGTACCACCATGACAGTCTGTGTGATAACCAAGGTGGCTACCAACGGGCAGGAAGCATCTACAGTGTGGCTACTCTGGAGAAAGGGATGATCCATGTCCGAGGCGGGACAGAGTGGGGTGGCACAAAATTTTATCATGCTACCCAGAAGGCATACAATTTAAAGCATGAGTCATTTATTTCTGGAATTTTCCATATAGTATTTTTGGACCACGGTTGACCACAGCTACTTGAAACCATGCAATGTGAAACTGCAGAGAATGGCGTGACTACTGCATTCTGGTGAACATACACCAGCGTTCTCAAAACCATAGTTTCTCATCACATGCACTTTCCAGAAAACTTTGTTCACATGTAAACGTGTGCATTACTATCTGGTCTAGATTTCAGTGAAGTTGGAGTGAGAAATTAAGACCGTATTCTGAAATTATGTTTTCTTTACATATTTTTAAAAATAATATTGAACATAAAGAAGGGATACAAAGAAACAGAACACTATTTTAGCCATGTGAACTTTAATTCATCCTCTGTTTTTAAGTGTTTTACCCTAGTATTACATCCATAACATTCTGCATCTTTTAATGATATGTTAGATTTGCCTGAACTTTTATGGAATATTGATAAGGGAGACTCAGATTACAGATGTCAGCACATCCTATGTGGACAAACATTCTTGAAGCTGAGTTTGAGTCTCATTTAGATGATTTTTCTGGGATTTTTTTTCTTTTTTTTTTTTTTTCTTTTTTTTGAGTGGAGTCTCGCTCTGTCGCCCAGGCTGGAGTGCAGTGGTGCCATCCCTGCTCACTGCAAGCTCCACCTCCCCAGTGCAAGCCATTCTCCTGCCTCAGCCTCCCAAGTAGCTGGGACTACAGGCGCGCACCACCACGCCTGGCTAGTATTTCGTATTTTTAGTAGAGACGGGGTTTCACCGTGTTAGACAGGATGGTCTCGATCTCCTGACCTCGTGATCTGCCTGCCTCAGCCTCCGAAAGTGCTGGGATTACAGACATGAGCCACCACGCCCGGCTATGACAAATATTTCATAATTTTTCTTGCATTAAATTTATTTCATCAAACAATATTTTAGGTCATATTCTGTCATAGAGTCTGAAAAGGGTGGCATTCAATACTTTACTTAGATTGAGTTACTAGGAGAGCCCAAATAATGAATGGCTAAAAGTCTATGATGAATGGTAAGATTTTCAGAAAATGAATTTTGTGAACTACTTCAAAATATATCTACCTCTTGTTTTTGTGATTAACATGGATTATAACACAATCTTTTAATGAATGAACATTCAGCATATGTGTGCATATACATTATTTTTATGGGACATTGGATTTCATCTTTGGGTTATAAAGAAAACAATAAATCCAAGTTTAATTCATGTTAAAATGTTTTGTCAATAATAATCTAAACGTGCTTTTCCTTCTTTTATTATATTGAAAGTAAAAGATTATAAACAATCAATTAAATTTATATGCACAAGAACAAAATCTAGCACTATGATGAGAAGGATTAAAACTAGTTATACTGGTTTTATGCTAAATATTAATTAGCCATAATTAGTAATAAACTTATTTAAATAAAAGCAAGCTTGCAATTACATATTTAATTTAAAAATTTCAGATTTTATTATAATAAAACATTTATTTGTATCTAAACACATTATCAGGCTTGGATAAAACAACTTTATATTTTTGAAAATGTATATGTACATTGTTATGTTCTGGTTTTGATAAAAGCCATGTCTCCACCAAGGTCTGTTAGAAAAAATTATTTTTTAAAGAAAAATATTGCCCATATAGTATTCATTTATCTGTATTCAAATGTGTGAATCTTCAATAGCAAAAATTCAATAGTTTGCTATTGAATAAAAATCATTAAGCAGGAGGCAAATATGGATACATAGGAGAAAAATCCTGCCAAAATAATGGATGTGTTCATTAAAACCAATCAGTACAATGGTCTCAAGTTCAATACATGTACATATATAAAATGTCAATGGGGACTTAGGGTCAATTTGTTCTGGAGATTGGACTCTAAGGGCATTTAATCTTCTCACAACAAGCATCTAAAGCTTTCAGCTTCAAAACAGTGTGACTGTACATATTAGAAAATCAATGAGAAATTTTTAATTTTTTTCTCACTATTTCACATAACCAATAAGATCATTTTAAATTTAGGGACACTATAGTAGCTTACCAGTTACGTTGTCTAAACAATAACATAACCTTGACACTGACACTATGAGGTTAAGAAAAATTCAAACCTTTTTTTTTTTTTTTTTTTTTTTTTGCACCACAGTGGGGACGGTGTTTGTAGGATGAACCTGGGATCAGCTGAGTAATATCTTATTTTGCATGTATTCTTGGCTTTGATTCTCTTGTTAAACTCTGTTATCAAAACTGAAGCCCTATACATTTTGATTTTCAACTACCACCTGGAGCAAAGTTTGGCAATGATGGCCCTTGCACAAGGAACCCCAAATTCCAGGAATCCCTCCTTCTTGGACTCCACGCTCTGTAGCGCACTAGCCGACTGGCTTGTTTTCCCAGTAGATATCTCTGCTGCTTTAACCTCGCCTCAACTGACCCTACTACTGTCTCACCTCCTTCTCAGAGAAGGGTATTGTGTACTGAGAGCTCGTGGGCCAATGAATAAGAATCATGGTCTCATAATCTGGACAAATCCAAGAACTTTTCTCTAAAGAGTGCTCTGCCTCTTTCCCTCTGTTCTTGGTTGTCCAGAACCTCTTACATTTCTATTAACCCAAATCTGCCTATTAAAATGCAACTGGGGTATTGTCCTGAAACTCTGTTTGCAAGTCCTTATTTTAATTCAGTCTCTCTCTCTCTCTCTTAATTTTTTTCTTCCTTTTTTCTTCTATCTCTACCTTTATTTGTTTTCCTATCTCTATTATTCTTTAATTTTCAGTATCTGTTATATATTAACTTATTTAGATTTTACCAAACAATCCTATGATTTTATAGCATAAAAAACCAAAGATCAGAAAGGTTAATACACCTTTGCAAGGTCATCATAATTGTGTCTAAATTAATCTAATTTTAAAACTCAGAGGGAAATTATCTTTTGACATAATTTATATATTTTCCTGAACATATGTTTTTCATTTATTTATGTCTTCTAGAATTGTTATTTGGCTTTCCAAATCTATAAAATTATCTTTCGTAGTATCAGTAGTGATGCATATCCTTCTATTAACCTATTTCACTAATTTGTGTCAAAAACGAAGGTTTAATCAGAAGTGAGAAGAACATTTGGTGATGATTATGGCTCCAAAGATTATCTATTTTTTCTACAATATATGTGATACAGAAATGGGAGAAATCAGACCAAAAATACCTTGTTCTCAGACATATATAAATAACAAATCATAGACACTTTCAAGTTCTGTGTAGTCTTCTGATGCTACAGATTATGGTAGATAAAGACAATCATTTTATCTGGAAAACATTTTTTCATTTCTATGTGCTATGCTAACAATAAGAATCATTACTTAGAAGATGTTGAAATCACTGGATAATCTGCCACTTAGGGCTGCTATGTGCTTATCCTATTTTAGATTCCATCTCAGTAAAATTTTTATTTTGGTCACTATAACGTTAAAATTTACTTTTCTATAGCTAACAGTTATTAATATGGTATATATTTTTCAAATAGAATTTATAGTTGTTTAAACGAACTACAAAAGCTTAATTCGTGTTTACATGTATTAAATAAAATTTTCAGCATGTCACAAGATCAATTAATGTCAGGTTATTTTCAATTGAAGGTATTGTGAGAAATAAAGATAATAGAATATTTTGACAGAGCTTCAAATATGCCTTCTAAATGCTTTCCCATTTGGTATTTTTCAATATTGTAGAATAAATATTCTCATGGGCAGTCACTTAAACAAGACTTGACTTTGCAGCCTGGTGTGGTGGGGAAGACCTGTTTCTAAAGAGGATTTGTTAAATTGGGGAATAGAGAGCTAAGGATGGATTCAGTACCACAGCAATACAATCCATATCAATCGGAATCTTGTCTTTACTTTTCAGTTTTCTGATAGATGTCCTACAGAATTTGTCTTCGTGTCTTCTCCACTAACTTAAATTCTTATATTTAATAGTTTTCTTTTTAAAAATGTAACTATATTCTTCTCTCCCAAATGAATGTATAATAATCAACAGCGGTAGTCCACCAGATAAGATAAACTGGTTCAAGGAATGGCTACTGATGTAATGCATCATCATTCCGCTGGAGATAATGGACTGGAAGGATTTCAAGGCAGAATGCACTATAAAATAGTCTGTTTATCCTTTTTGAAAATCTTCATTTATTTAAAGAAGTACAGCTTGGTTTATTGTTAATATGGGAAAGGTCTTACAGGGCTTCACGGTTATACACTTACCTGGTTATAAACTCATCATTAGTAGCTAAACATTACGTGAATTTGTATAAATCAAGGGTAAACATATATAACAAATCACTAAGAAATTGTTTGAGGGAAGTTAATGTATTTAACAAAATTTTTTTTAGTCATTTTACTTTGAGATATTTATCTGATACCATACATGACAGAAGATGGCAGTGTAGATCCTTTTGATTCAGTGTTTTATTCCAGACAGAGATCAACATTTAGTTTTTTTAGAAAGTTTATATCTACAAATACTGATAACATTTACAAAAAGTTTGCAAGAAGGTCATTACTAAAACGCAATTCCTTAGAAGCCACATTTTACACTACTAAATTAACAGGTGATTTGTATTATATATATACCACTAATGATATCATTAAGAAGAGTCAATTTTCTTTAGTAAAAGTAGCAACTGATAAACCATAGATGGTTTGAAAGAGTAAAAAGTAAGAAATTCAATATAAACAAATACTGCTTTTTGTAATTATTTTAAATTTGTAATAAGGTAAGTGCTTTCTGCACAATTTAAAGGTAAGTACACTAGAAAATTTTAATAAGGGTAACAAATAATTAAAATTCAATATGAAAATTAAAATTAATATCAAAAAGGTTAAAGTCAAGATTAATTTTTTCTAATAATTTTCTTCTTTATTGCATGAAACATTTTTATTTATTTTTTTCCAGCAAAATGAATTGTAAGAGTCAATTTGAAGATATAGAAGAACTAACGTAAACCAACAGAAGGGGGAAATTTAATTTAAAAAAAAAAGAAAGGTGAAAGCAAACCAGTTTTTGGATTTTAATGTTTTGAAGTAATTAAGCATTTAAACTTTTTAATAAACTGCTGCCTATATTTAATTAATATGTGTTTTATATTAAGACATAATGTATACATTTATTTTTTCCTCATAAAATGTTTTTAAATCCAATGCATTTAACGGAATATCATTTTTTCAAATGCTCCATGAAATGATAAACATACAAGGAATTAGTGAGTTTATTTTATAAATGCTAGCATTAAAGATCATAGAACAGCATAGTAAATCTTTGCCTCCTAGCCTCCAAAATATTGAGCTTCTCATTTCTATAACTTTATTTGTACAATGCAATAGAAGTATAAGTCATACATGGACTCATAGAGAAATATTTTCCTTCTTATTTGAAACATATAGAGTCATTTCAGTTAGAATCAATCTTTTATATTGAATCTGGTGTTTTCTTTAAGATACTGTGATGTGGAGAATGTATAAAGTAGGAAGAATCCAATATATTTATTTGTGTATCTAAGTATTATAGATGTTAGGGTAATGAATCGAGTGTAATGGTTTAGCTGAATGATAGGAACCAATGAAAGAATACATTCAGTGCTGCTGTGGTGCCCAGAGGATTGTCCAGTGCAAAATATATACAAGATAGCTTTGGAGATAGTTATATGGCATATGAAAAAGGAGCATCTCTTTTGTTCAGAGTGCTACAAGGGAAGCTGTCTTTCTAGGGGATGGCCATATTTTAACTAAGGCAAAGAAAGAGAATTGAGTGAAGAGGTTAAAACTTAAAAGTACAGTTGACTTAAAGAAAAAAATCCCTAAGAGTTGGTATTGGTGAAATATGTAGTAAAAGAACGTATAAAACTCTCACATGGCAGAGAATATGCTTACCTATTAGTTGATGATTACAATAGGCATGTTGGATTTAGCAGGTAAAATTTGATGCTAAAGAAATAGTTTCTGTGTTTATCTAGCAGATAGTGAAAAGAACCTGCTTTCTTTGTGTTGAAAATATCATAGAATCTCAAGAGTGAGAGCCAGGTGACTTGCAGTTTTGGGCTTTGAATTTCATATTCTGTGAAATTGAATACATTGTGTTATTATAATCTCCAAACACTATTAAATGAATGATTTTTAAAGGATATATCAGATTGATAGATTGTCTTCTTTAGTTACAGTGGTCCCGAAAGCCCACAGGGGACAAATGTTACTATGAAAGAGCTTAAAATGGGGCAGAGATAAAAATATTATTTTCCAATAAATAAAATGTGTCATTGAGGACAATTCTATAATCTAACATTTTTAGTCTTATAGATTTCCATTGATTGGGAAAAACTTCTGTAATCTGGACAATTGCATATATTAAATGCACATATCTGCTATCAGGATGGTTAGCTATTCCTTAGATGCGGCTATAAAATTATACTAGAGGTTAAGGAAAGCAAACAGTGCAGAGTCTAATATTCTACACATAACGTCCTCCCACCTCAACCTCCCCGTAGCTAGCACTATAGGCACATGCCACTATATCCAGCTAATTTTTGTACTTTTTTGTACAGACAGGGTTTTGCCATGTTGCCCAGGTTGGTCTCAAACTCTAGGACTCAAGTGATCCACCTGCTTGGCCTCCCAAAATGCTGGGATTGCAGGTATAAGCCCCATTGCCTGGGCCAGCCATCTTTTTTTCTTTTTTAAGAAAGAAAGGAAATACAGATAGTATTAGATATTTGAGTTCCATGTTGCTCATTCCATTCTAGGGCAGCGCAAATGGTTTTGACAAGGCTAGAAGTCAGACTCTGTTTAAGGAATCTTGACATTTGAGGCTTAAGGCTTCTTAATATCATGGTTTGGGCTCTATTTCTTGGGTCGTATGGGTCAGAGCACAGTGGAAGTATGATGCAGTAGGCCCTTAGCTTCAGCTGTAACCTGCCAGTTCTGGTAAGTGAAGATAAAGTAGGACCAGCAAAAGTCACTAAGAAAAAAACAGAAATGAATTAAGAGAAGAAATGTAGCAAGTAGTCTCTAAAGGATATATATTTTTAAGTAAAGTTTGACAAATTGGTCAAACAACATCAGGGCTAAGGATTTCTCAGTGAATTTTAAAATAGATCACTGAGGACCTCGACAAAGGCAATTTTACTGGACAATTGGTCAGGGAAAAAGAACTAAAGAGAATGGGTTAAATAGACAATCTGAGAAGAAAAACTGAAAAGAATGTGTAGAACATCAAAGAATATCATTTTAACTTTAGCATATAAAAGTATTACATATAACTTAATATACTAAAAGTACATGTAATTTTCATTGTATATTTTCATTATTAGAATAAAACTGCACTGTTCTTTTTTATATTGCTTTATGTCTTAATCTCAGCAGGGAAAGTTCTTAAGTCCTTGCCACTTTCTTTAAAAACACTTTTGTTTCTTTTTCCTACATTTTCTTCTACAATCACCTTGTATATACCATGAAAATTATTTTGATACTTTTGTTTGCTTAATATCACAGTAAATCTTTACAATATCCAGGGAAAAGAGGTAATTATGCTTCCTTTATTTTTCTAAAATTTTTCTGATATATTTTTCTAAAAGGTTAACCACACTTCTATTTAACTTAATTATTTAGCAAATTTCATTGAGGTGTCAACCATGGAAGGAAAGTTCTTTCTGGTATAATTTAGCTAGTTATTCTAAGCTAAAAGGAAGGTAATTGCTTTTGTGTATTAATAATCACTTTACAAAAAGCTAACCATTTTACTAAATCCTGGTTACTTCAGGTAAATGAGTTGATTGAATTACCTTCATCAGATTTTGAATGTATTGAGTTTAAGCTCAAATGACATTTAGTTAAAGAGTTATTCTCCGAACAACTTCGAGCTAAAGTAGACTTTGACTATGGCACGTTTCCCAAAATCAACTCTGCCCCTTCGTAATTGTCACCATAAATTTTAAAGTATTGAAATCACACAAACTACGTTTTTTAGCACAATAGTATAAAGATAGAAATAAAAATAACATTGTCAGTTATAACATCAAAAACTAAAATGTGAAGATAGTTTTATAATTTCTTTTGGGGGGAGAATTAGGAAATACAATACTAAATGCTTCACTGGGAATTGGGAAATCAGGACCATTGTAAATTTGAAAATTGACTTTTTACAAAGTTACAGTAATTAAGCCAGGGTGGTATGGCAACCGGCAGAGAGAAGTAGACAACTGGATCATCAATAAACAGACTCATAAGTATATGATCATTAGTTTTATTTTTACACAAAGGAAACACTAAGATTTAGTGGGGAAAATGTGTTCTTTTTAATCAATTGAATTAGTTCAATTGATAAAAATATGGAAGAAAATATCTCATGTCATATACAAAAGTCAATTTCATGTAAATTGTAAAATACATTACTAAATTTGCTGCAGGCAAAATGCACTAACCAAAACTAAAAATACTGATAAACTGAACTGTTACAATTAAGAATTTGTTAGTATTTAAAAACACCAAGACAACATTGAGAATGTGAAAAAATCAACCTTCCAAATAAAATATTTACATATATCTGGATAGAGGGTAGTATACAGAATATATTACTTTACTTAAGACATCAATAGAAAAAAGATAAACAGTGTAATAAAAATTTACCTGTGTTGAACTATCTTTGCATCCCAGGGATAAATCCCAGTTGATCATGTTGTGCCATCTTTTTAATGTGCTGTTGAATTTGGTTTGCAAGAATTTTCTTGAGGATTTAGCATCTATGTTCATCAAGATAATGGCCTGTGATTTTATTTTGTTGTAGTGTTTGTTTTGTTTTGTTTTGTTCTTGGTTTTTGTTTGTTTGTTTTTTGATGGAGTCTTGCTTTGTTGTCCAGGATGGAGTGCAGTGGCATGATCTCGGCTCACTGCAAACTCCACCTCCTGGGTTCAAGTGACTCTCCTGCCTCAGCCTCCCGAGTAGCTGGGACTATAGACCTGCACCACAACACCCAGTTAATTTTTGCATTTTAAGTAGTGTTTTTGCCCGGCCTCAATATAAGGGTAATCCTGGCTTTGTAAAGTGAGTTTGAAAGTGTTCCTCACTTTTCATTTTCTTGAACAGCTTAAGAAGCATTGGCATTCATTTTCTTCATGTTTGATACAATTCACCAGTAAAACCATTTGATCCGGGATTTTCTTTGCTGAAGTATTTTTAATTATTTATCAATCTCCTTACTCATTTTTGATCTATTTAGATTTTCCATTTCTTCACAATACAGTCTTGGTAGTTTTTATGTGTCCAGGAATTCATCCAATTTTTCTGAATTATCAAATTTGTTTGCATATAAATGCTCATAGTGTTATCCTGTAATCCCTTATAATGTCTTCCCTTTTATTTGTAATTTTGTTTGAGTCCTCTTTATTTTTTCCTTAGTTAACTTAGCTGAAGGTTTGCCAATTTTATCTTTTCAGAAAACCAACCCTTATTTTTACTGCTCTTTATTATTGCTTTTCTAGTCTCTATTTATTTTATTTCTGCTCTGATGATTGCTATTTTCTTTCTTTACTATTTCTGAGTTCAATTTGTTCTTCTTTTACTAAAGCTTCTTTACAGCAAAGGGAATAATTAACATAGTACAAAAGCCAACTCTGGAATAGAAGAAAATATTTGCAAACCATCTATCCGATAACCAATTATTCTTTAAAATACACAATAAACTCCTACAACTCAATGTCAAAGAGTCAATAACCCAATTCAAAACTTGGCTAGGGGCCAGGCATAGTGGCTCATGCCTGTAATCTCAGCACTTTGGGAGGCCGAGATGGGTGGATCACCTGAAGTTAGGAGTTTGAGACCAGCCTGACCAACATGGCAAAACTCCATCTCTGCTAAAAATATAAAAATTAGCCAGGAGTGGTGGTGCATGCCTATAGTCCCAGCTACTAGGGAGGCTGAGGCAGGAGAATTGCTTGAACCTGGGAGGCAGAGTTTGCAGCAAATGGAGATCACACCACTGCACTTCATCTTGGGCAACAGAGGGAGACACCATCTCAAAAAATAAAAATAAAAATAAAAAAGAAAGGTTAAGAATTTGAATAGAAATTTCTCTGACTGGGCGCGGTGGCTCACGCCTCTAATCCCAGCACTTTGGGAGGCCAAGGCAGGCAGATCACGAGGTCAGGAGTTTGAGACCAGCCTGACCAACATGGTGAAACCCCGTTTCTACTAAAAAAAAAAAAAAAAAATACAACTATTACCTGGGCATGGTGCTGTGTGCCTGTAATCCCAGCTACTCAGGAGGCCGAGGTGGGAAAATTGTTTGAACCCAGGAGGCGGAGGTTGCAGTGAGACAAGATGGTGACACTGCACTCCAGCCTGGGTGACAGAGTGAGACTCAGTTGCAAAAAAAAAAAAAAAAAAAAAAAGGAATTTCTTTGAAGCAATCACCAGCACCAGGTACATGAAAGGATATTCAACATCACTAATCATCAGGGAGATGCTGATCAAAATCATAGTGAGATATCACCTCACAACTGTCAGATGACTATTACTATTAAACAAAATATAATATTGGTATGGACATGGAGGCACTGAAACTCTTATACACTGTTGGTGAGAATATATGCTACTATGAAAAACAGTATGGGGATAACTCAAAAAATTAAAAATAGAGCTCTCATCTGATCCAGCAATCCAAATTCTGTGTATGTATCCAGTAAATTTAAAATCAGGATCTTGAGATATCTACAACCCCATGATCACTGCAGTATTGTTTCACAAGGCAAACTATGGAAAAAACAGAAATACATACTGACAGATGAATGGATAAAGAAAAGTGTGTATATATATATGTGTGATATATATACTTTATATATGTGATGTATGTGTGTGTGTGTGTGTGTGTATATACACTTTAAAATCCTATCCTTTGTGACACCATTGATGAACTTGGAGAATCTTATACCAAGTGAAATAAACCAGTACAAGGACTGCACGATTCCATTTTTGTGAGATACCGAAAACAGTTAAGCTCACAGAAGCAAATAATAGAATAATGGTTGTCAGGAACTTTTGGGAGGGAAAATGTGAAATTGTTGCTTAATGAGTATAGGGTTTCTGGTCTGCAAGGCAAATGAGTTCTAGAGAAAGCTGGAAAGAAGCTTTCTGAGAAACTGCTCTGTGTTCTGTTAATTCATCTCACAGGGTTACATCTTTCCCTTCAAGAAGCCTTTCGCTAAGGCTGTTCTTGTGGAATTGGCAAAGGGATATTTGGAAGCCCATAGAGGGCTATGGTGAAAAAGGAAATATCTTCCGTTCAAAACTGGAAAGAAGCTTTCTGAGAAACTGCTCTGTGTTCTGTTAATTCATCTCACAGAGTTACATCTTTCCCTTCAAGAAGCCTTCCGCTAAGGCTGTTCTTGTGGAATTGGCAAAGGGATATTTGGAAGCCCATAGAGGGCTATGGTGAAAAAGGAAATATCTTCCGTTCAAAACTGGAAAGAAGCTTTCTGAGAAACTGCTCTCTGTTCTGTTAATTCATCTCACAGAGTTACATCTTTCCCTTCAAGAAGCCTTTCGCTAAGGCTGTTCTTGTGGAATTGGCAAAGGGATATTTGGAAGCCCATAGAGGGCTATGGTGAAAAAGGAAATATCTTCCGTTCAAAACTGGAAAGAAGCTTTCTGAGAAACTGCTCTGTGTTCTGTTAATTCATCTCACAGAGTTACATCTTTCCCTTCAAGAAGCCTTTTGCTAAGGCTGTTCTTGTGGAATTGGCAAAGGGATATTTGGAAGCCCATAGAGGGCTATGGTGAAAAAGGAAATATCTTCCGTTCAAAACTGGAAAGAAGCTTTCTGAGAAACTGCTCTGTGTTCTGTTAATTCATCTCACAGGGTTACATCTTTCCCTTCAAGAAGCCTTTCGCTAAGGCTGTTCTTGTGGAATTGGCAAAGGGATATTTGGAAGCCCATAGAGGGCTATGGTGAAAAAGGAAATATCTTCCGTTCAAAACTGGAAAGAAGCATTCTGAGAAACTGCTCTGTGTTCTGTTAATTCATCTCACAGAGTTACATCTTTCCCTTCAAGAAGCCTT
>JABBCR010001709.1:0-88647 GCA_014849445.1 Cercopithecus mona
AAGCTTTCTGAGAAACTACTATGAGGTCTGTTTATTCATCTCACAGGGTTACACCTTTCCCCTCAAGAATCCTTTCGCTAAGGTGTTTTTGTGGAATTTGCAAAATGATATTTGGGAGGCCAAAGAGGTGTATGGTGAAAAAGAAAATATCCTAAGATAAAATCTTTAAAGAAGCTTTCTGAGAAACTGCTCTGTGTTCTGTTAATTCATCTCACAGAGTTACATCTTTCCCTTCAAGAAGCCTTCCGCTAAGGCTGTTCTTGTGGAATTGGCAAAGGGATATTTGGAAGCCCATAGAGGGCTATGGTGAAAAAGGAAATATCTTCCGTTCAAAACTGGAAAGAAGCTTTCTGAGAAACTGCTCTGTGTTCTGTTAATTCATCTCACAGAGTTACATCTTTCCCTTCAAGAAGCCTTTCGCTAAGGCTGTTCCTGTGGAATTGGCAAAGGGATATTTGGAAGCCCATAGAGGGCTATGGTGAAAAAGGAAATATCTTCCGTTCAAAACTGGAAAGAAGCTTTCTGAGAAACTGCTCTGTGTTCTGTTAATTCATCTCACAGAGTTACATCTTTCCCTTCAAGAAGCCTTTTGCTAAGGCTGTTCTTGTGGAATTGGCAAAGGGATATTTGGAAGCCCATAGAGGGCTATGGTGAAAAAGGAAATATCTTCCGTTCAAAACTGGAAAGAAGCTTTCTGAGAAACTGCTCTGTGTTCTGTTAATTCATCTCACAGGGTTACATCTTTCCCTTCAAGAAGCCTTTCGCTAAGGCTGTTCTTGTGGAATTGGCAAAGGGATATTTGGAAGCCCATAGAGGGCTATGGTGAAAAAGAAAATATCTTCCGTTCAAAACTGGAAAGAAGCATTCTGAGAAACTGCTCTGTGTTCTGTTAATTCATCTCACAGAGTTACATCTTTCCCTTCAAGAAGCCTTTCGCTAAGGCTGTTCTTGTGGAATTGGCAAAGGGATATTTGGAAGCCCATAGAGGGCTATGGTGAAAAAGGAAATATCTTCCGTTCAAAACTGGAAAGAAGCTTTCTGAGAAACTGCTCTGTGTTCTGTTAATTCATCTCACAGTGTTACATCTTTCCCTTCAAGAAGCCTTTCGCTAAGGCTGTTCTTGTGGAATTGGCAAAGGGATATTTGGAAGCCCATAGAGGGCTATGGTGAAAAAGGAAATATCTTCCGTTCAAAACTGGAAAGAATCTTTCTGAGAAACTGCTCTGTGTTCTGTTAATTCATCTCACAGAGTTACATCTTTCCCTTCAAGAAACCTTTCGTTAAGGCTGTTCTTGTGGAATTGGCAAAGGGATATTTGGAAGCCCATAGAGGGCTATGGTGAAAAAGGAAATATCTTCCGTTCAAAACTGGAAAGAAGCTTTCTGAGAAACTGCTCTGTGTTCTGTTAATTCATCTCACAGAGTTACATCTTTCCCTTCAAGAAGCCTTTCGCTAAGGCTGTTCTTGTGGAATTGGCAAAGGGATATTTGGAAGCCCGTAGAGGGCTATGGTGAAAAAGGAAATATCTTCCGTTCAAAACTGGAAAGAAGCTTTCTGAGAAACTGCTCTGTGTTCTGTTAATTCATCTCACAGAGTTACATCTTTCCCTTCAAGAAGCCTTTCGCTAAGGCTGTTCTTGTGGAATTGGCAAAGGGATATTTGGAAGCCCATAGAGGGCTATGGTGAAAAAGGAAATATCTTCCGTTCAAAACGGGAAAGAAGCTTTCTGAGAAACTGCTCTGTGTTCTGTTAATTCATCTCACAGAGTTACATCTTTCCCTTCAAGAAGCCTTTCGCTAAGGCTGTTCTTGTGGAATTGGCAAAGTGATATTTGGAAGCCCATAGAGGGCTATGGTGAAAAAGGAAATATCTTCCGTTCAAAACTGGAAAGAAGCTTTCTGAGAAACTGCTCTGTGTTCTGTTAATTCATCTCACAGAGTTACACCTTTCCCTTCAAGAAGCCTTTCGCTAAGGCTGTTCTTGTGGAATTGGCAAAGGGATATTTGGAAGCCCATAGAGGGCTATGGTGAAAAAGGAAATATCTTCCGTTCAAAACTGGAAAGAAGCTTTCTGAGAAACTGCTCTGTGTTCTGTTAATTCATCTCACAGAGTTACTTCTTTCCCTTCAAGAAGCCTTTCGCTAAGGCTGTTCTTGTGGAATTGGCAAAGGGATATTTGGAAGCCCATAGAGGGCTATGGTGAAAAAGGAAATATCTTCCGTTCAAAACTGGAAAGAAGCTTTCTGAGAAACTGCTTCGTGTTCTGTTAATTCATCTCACAGAGTTACATCTTTCCCTTCAAGAAGCCTTTCGCTAAGGCTGTTCTTGTGGAATTGGCAAAGGGATATTTGGAAGCCCATAGAGGGCTATGGTGAAAAAGGAAATATCTTCCGAAAAAACTGGAAAGAATCTTTCTGAGAAACTGCTCTGTGTTCTGTTAATTCATCTCACAGAGTTACATCTTTCCCTTCAAGAAGCCTTTCGCTAAGGCTGTTCTTGTGGAATTGGCAAAGGGATATTTGGAAGCCCATAGAGGGCTATGGTGAAAAAGGAAATATCTTCCGTTCAAAACTGGAAAGAAGCTTTCTGAGAAACTGCTATGTGTTCTGTTAATTCATCTCACAGAGTTACATCTTTCCCTTCAAGAAGCCTTTCGCTAAGGCTGTTCTTGTGGAATTGGCAAAGGGATATTTGGAAGCCCATAGAGGTCTTTGGTGAAAAAGGAAATATCCTAAGATAAAAACTTAAAAGAAGCATTCTGAGAAACTGCTTTGTGTTCTGTTAATTCATCTCACAGAGTTACAGCTTTCCCCTCAAGAAGCCTTTCGCTAAGGCTGTTCTTGTGGAATTTGCAAAGTGATATTTGGAAGACCTTAGTGGGCTATGGTGAAAAAGGAAATATCTTCCGAAAAGAACTGGAAAGAATCTTTCTGAGAAAGTGCTTTGTGTTCTGTTAATTCATCCAAAAGTGTTAGAGCTTTCCCCTCAAGAAGCCTTTCGTTAAGGCTGTTCTTGTGGAATTTACAAAGTGATATTTGGAAGCCCATAGAGGGCTATGGTGAAAAAGGAAATATCTTCAGTTAAAAACTGGAAAGAATCTTTCTGAGAAACTGCTTTGTGTTCTGTTAATTCATCTCACAGAGTTACAGCTTTCCCCTCAAGAAACCTTTCGCTAAGACTGTTCTTGTGGAATTTGCAAAGTGATATTTGGAAGCCCATAGAGGGCTATGGTGAAAAAGGAAATATCTTCCGTTAAAAACTGGAAAGAAGCTTTCTGAGAAACTGCTCTGTGTTCTGTTAATTCATCTCACAGAGTTACATCTTTCCCTTCAAGAAGCCTTTCGCTAAGGCTGTTCTTGTGGAATTGGCAAAGGGATATATGGAAGCCCATAGAGGGCTATGGTGAAAAAGGAAATATCTTCCGTTCAAAACTGGAAAGAAGCCTTCTGAGAAACTGCTCTGTGTTCTGTTAATTCATCTCACAGAGTTACATCTTTCCCTTCAAGAAGCCTTTCGATAAGGCTGTTCTTGTGGAATTGGCAAAGGGATATTTGGAAGCCCATAGAGGGCTATGGTGAAAAAGGAAATATCTTCCGTTCAAAACTGGAAAGAAGCTTTCTGAGAAACTGCTCTGTGTTCTGTTAATTCATCTCACAGAGTTACATCTTTCCCTTCAAGAAGCCTTTCGCTAAGGCTGTTCTTGTGGAATTGGCAAAGGGATATTTGGAAGCCCATAGAGGGCTATGGTGAAAAAGGAAATATCTTCCGTTCAAAACTGGAAAGAAGCTTTCTGAGAAACTGCTCTGTGTTCTTTTAATTCATCTCACAGAGTTACATCTTTCCCTTCAAGAAGCCTTTCGCTAAGGCTGTTCTTGTGGAATTGGCAAAGGGATATTTGGAAGCCCATAGAGGGCTATGGTGAAAAAGGAAATATCTTCCGTTCAAAACTGGAATGAAGCTTTCTGAGAAACTGCTCTGTGTTCTGTTAATTCATCTCACAGAGTTACATCTTTCCCTTCAAGAAGCCTTTCGCTAAGGCTGTTCTTGTGGAATTGGCAAAGGGATATTTGGAAGCCCATAGAGGGCTACAGTGAAAAAGGAAATATCTTCCGTTCAAAACTGGAAAGAAGCTTTCTGAGAAACTGCTCTGTGTTCTGTTAATTCATCTCACAGAGTTACATCTTTCCCTTCAAGAAGCCTTTCAATAAGGCTGTTCTTGTGGAATTGGCAAAGGGATATTTGGAAGCCCATAGAGGGCTATGGTGAAAAAGGAAATATCTTCCGTTCAAAACTGGAAAGAAGCTTTCTGAGAAACTGCTCTGTGTTCTGTTAATTAATCTCACAGAGTTACATCTTTCCCTTCAAGAAGCCTTTCGCTAAGGCTGTTCTTGTGGAATTGGCAAAGTGATATTTGGAAGCCCATAGAGGGCTATGGTGAAAAAGGAAATATCTTCCGTTCAAAACTGGAAAGAAGCTTTCTGAGAAACTGCTCTGTGTTCTGTTAATTCATCACACAGAGTTACATCTTTCCCTTCAAGAAGCCTTTCGCTAAGGCTGTTCTTGTGGAATTGGCAAAGTGATATTTGGAAGCCCATAGAGGGCTATGGTGAAAAAGGAAATATCTTCCGTTCAAAACTGGAAAGAAGCTTTCTGAGAAACTGCTCTGTGTTCTTTTAATTCATCTCACAGAGTTACATCTTTCCCTTCAAGAAGCCTTTCGCTAAGGCTGTTCTTGTGGAATTGGCAAAGGGATATTTGGAAGCCCATAGAGGGCTATGGTGAAAAAGGAAATATCTTCCGTTCAAAACTGGAAAGAATCTTTCTGAGAAACTGCTCTGTGTTCTGTTAATTCATCTCACAGAGTTACATCTTTCCCTTCAAGAAGCCTTTCGTTAAGGCTGTTCTTGTGGAATTGGCAAAGGGATATTTGGAAGCCCATAGAGGGCTATGGTGAAAAAGGAAATATCTTCCGTTCAAAACTGGAAAGAATCTTTCTGAGAAACTGTTTTGTGTTCTGTTAATTCATCTCACAGAGTTACATCTTTCCCTTCAAGAAGCCTTTCGCTAAGGCTGTTCTTGTGGAATTGGCAAAGGGATATTTGGAAGCCCATAGAGGGCTATGGTGAAAAAGGAAATATCTTCCGTTCAAAACTGGAAAGAAGCTTTCTGAGAAACTGCTCTGTGTTCTGTTAATTCATCTCACACAGTTACATCTTTCCCTTCAAGAAGCCTTTCGCTAAGGCTGTTCTTGTGGAATTGGCAAAGGGATATTTGGAAGCCCATAGAGGGCTATGGTGAAAAAGGAAATATCTTCCGTTCAAAACTGGAAAGAAGCTTTCTGAGAAACTGCTCTGTGTTCTGTTAATTCATCTCACAGAGTTACATCTTTCCCTTCAAGAAGCCTTTCGCTAAGGCTGTTCTTGTGGAATTGGCAAAGGGATATTTGGAAGACCATAGAGGGCTATGGTGAAAAAGGAAATATCTTCCGTTCAAAACTGGAAAGAAGCTTTCTGAGAAACTGCTCTGTGTTCTTTTAATTCATCTCACAGAGTTACATCTTTCCCTTCAAGAAGCCTTTCGCTAAGGCTGTTCTTGTGGAATTGGCAAAGGGATATTTGGAAGCCCATAGAGGGCTGTGGTGAAAAAGGAAATATCTTCCGTTGAAAACTGGAAAGAAGCTTTCTGAGAAACTGCTCTGTGTTCTGTTAATTCATCTCACAGAGTTACATCTTTCCCTTCATGAAGCCTTTCGCTAAGGCTGTTCTTGTGGAATTGGCAAAGGGATATTTGGAAGCCCATAGAGGGCTATGGTGAAAAAGGAAATATCTTCCGTTCAAAACTGGAAAGAAGCTTTCTGAGAAACTGCTCTGTGTTCTGTTAATTCATCTCACAGAGTTACATCTTTCCCTTCAAGAAGCCTTTCGCTAAGGCTGTTCTTGTGGAATTGGCAAAGGGATATTTTGAAGCCCATAGAGGGCTATGGTGAAAAAGGAAATATCTTCCGTTCAAAACTGGAAAGAAGCTTTCTGAGAAACTGCTCTGTGTTCTGTTAATTCATCTCACAGAGTTACATCTTTCCCTTCAAGAAGCCTTTCGCTAAGGCTGTTCTTGTGGAATTGGCAAAGGGATATTTGGAAGCCGATAGAGGGCTATGGTGAAAAAGGAAATATCTTCCGTTCAAAACTGGAAAGAAGCTTTCTGAGAAACTGCTCTGTGTTCTGTTAATTCTTCTCACAGAGTTACATCTTTCCCTTCAAGAAGCCTTTCGCTAAGGCTGTTCTTGTGGAATTGGCAAAGGGATATTTGGAAGCCCATAGAGGGCTATAGTGAAAAAGGAAATATCTTCCGTTCAAAACTGGAAAGAAGCATTCTGAGAAACTGCTCTGTGTTCTGTTAATTCATCTCACAGAGTTACATCTTTCCCTTCAAGAAGCCTTTCGCTAAGGCTGTTCTTGTGGAATTGGCAAAGGGATATTTGGAAGCCCATAGAGGGCTTTGGTGAAAAAGGAAATATCTTCCGTTCAAAACTGGAAAGAAGCTTTCTGAGAAACTGCTCTGTGTTCTGTTAATTCATCTCACAGAGTTACATCTTTCCCTTCAAGAAGACTTTCGCTGAGACATTTGAAGCCCATAGAAGGCTATGGTGAAAAACGAAATGTCCTAAGATAATAACCGAAAAGAAGCTTTCTGAGAAACTTCTTTGCGTTCAGTTAATTCATCTCACAGAGTTACAGCTTTCCCCTCTAGAAGCCGATCACTAAGAGTGCTCTTTTGGAATTTGGAAAATGATATTTGGTAGCCCATAGAGGGCTATGGTGAAAAAGGAAATATCCTACGTTAAAAACTGGAAAGAAGCTTTCTGAGAATCTGCTTTGTGTTCTGTTAATTCATCTCACAAAGTGACAGCTTTCCCCTCAAGAAACCTTTCGCTAAGTGTGTTCTTCTGGAATTTGCAAAGTGATATTTGGAAGCCCATAGAGGTCTATGGTGAAAAAGGAAATATCCTAAGATAAAACTTAAAAAAAATCTTTCTGAGAAACTGCTTCAAGTTCTGTTAATTCATCACACAGAGTTACAGCTTTCCCCTCAAGAAACCTTTCACTAAGACTGTTCTTGTGGAATTTGCAAAGTGATATTTGGAAGCCCTAGACGGGTATGGTGGAAAAGGAAATATACAAAGATAAAAACTGAAAACAAGTATTCTGAGAAAATGCTTCGTGTTCTTTTAATTCATCTCACAGAGTTACATCTTTCCCTTCAAGAAGCCTTTCGCTAAGGCTGTTCTTGTGGAATTGGCAAAGTGATATTTGGAAGCCTTAGAGGGCTATGGTGAAAAAGGAAATATCTTCCGTTCAAAACTGGAAAGAAGCTTTCTGAGAAACTGCTCTGTGTTCTGTTAATTCATCTCACAGAGTTACATCTTTCCCTTCAAGAAGCCTTTCGTTAAGGCTGTTCTTGTGGAATTTACAAAGTGATATTTGGAAGCCCATAGAGGGCTATGGTGAAAAAGGAAATATCTTCCGTTCAAAACTGGAAAGAAGCTTTCTGAGAAACTGTTTTGTGTTCTGTTAATTCATCTCACAGTGTTACAGCTTTCCCCTCAAGAAGCCTTTCGCTAAGACTGTTCTTGTGGAATTTGCAAAGTGATATTTGGAAGCCCATAGAGGGCTGTGGTGAAAAAGGAAATATCTTCCGTTAAAAACTGGAAAGAAGCTTTCTGAGAAACTGCTTTGTGTTCTGTTAATTCATCTCACAGAGTTGTATCTTTCCCTTCAAGAAGCCTTTAGCTAAGACTGTTCTTGTGGAATTTGCAAAGTGATATTTGGAAGACCATAGAGGGCTCTGGTGAAAAAGAAAATATCTTAAGTTAAAAACCGGAAAGAAGCTTTCTGAGAAACTTCGTTGTGTTCTTTTAATTCATCTCACAGAGTTACTGCTTTCTCCTCAAGAAGCCTTTCGCCAAGACTGTTCTTGTGGAATTTGTAAAGTGATATTTGGAAGCCCATAGAGGGCTGTGGTGAAAAAGGAAATATCTTCCGTTGAAAACTTTAATGAAGCTTTCTGAGAAACTGCTTTGTGTTCTGTTAATTCATCTCACAGTCAAAGTGATATTTGGAAGCCCATAGAGGGCTATGGTGAAAAAGGAAATATCCTAAGATAAAACTTAAAAAAAAGCTTTCTGAGAGACTGCTTCAAGTTCTGTTAATTCTTCACACAGAGTTACAGCTTTCCCCTCAAGAAACCTTTCACTAAGACTGTTCTTGTGGAATTTGCAAAGTGATATTTGGAAGCCCTTAGAGGGCTACAGTGAAAAAGGAAATATCCTAAGATAAAAACTGAAAAGAAGCTTTCTGAGAAACTACTATGTGGTCTGTTAATTCATCTCACAGGGTTACACCTTTCCCCTCAAGAATCCTTTCGCTAAGATGTTTTTGTGGAATTTGCAAAGTGATATTTGGGAGGCCATAGAGGTCTTTGGTGAAAAAGAAAATATCCTAAGATAAAATCTTAAAAGAAGCATTCTGAGAAACTGCTTCGTGTCTATTAATTCATCTCACAGAGTTACTGCTTTCCAGTCAAGAAGCCTTCCGCTAAGACTGTTCTTGTGGAATTTGCAAAGGGATATTTGGAACCCCTAGACGGGTAAGGTGGAAAAGGAAATATACAAAGATAAAAACTGAAAACAAGTATTCTGAGAAAATGCTTCGTGTTCTTTTAATTCATCTCACAATGTTACACCTTTCCCCTCAAGAAGCCTTTCGCTAAGGCTGTTCTTGTGGAATTTGCAAAGTGATATTTGGAAGCCCATAGAGGGCTACGGTGAAAAAGGAAATATCTTCCGTTAAAAATTGGAAAGAATCTTTCTGAGAAACTGTTTGTGTTCTGTTAATTAATCTCACAGGGTTACAGCTTTCCCCTCAAGAATCCTTTCGCTAAAACTGTTCTTATGGAATTAGAAATGTGATATTTAGAAGCCCTTACAGGGCTATGGTGAAAAATGAAATATCCTAAGATAAAAACTGAAAGGAGCCTTCTAAAAAACTGCTTTGTGTTTTATTATTTGATCTCACAGATTTACAGCTTTCCCTTCAAGAAGCCTTTCGCTAAGGTTGTTCTTGTGGAATTTGCAAAGTGATATTTGGAAGCGCATGAAGGGCTATGGAGAAAAAGGAAATATCTTCCGTTAAAAACTGGAAAGAAGCTTTCTGAGAAACTGCTTTGTCTTCTGGTAAATCTTCTCACAGAGTTACAGCTTTCCCCTCAATAATCCTTTCGTGAATTCTTCCTTTTGGAATTTGTAAAGTGATATTTGGAAGCCATTGGAGGATTATGTAGAAAAAGGAAATATCTTCAGTTAATAACTGGATAAAAGCTTTCTGAAGAATTGCTTTGTGTTCTGTTAATTCATCTCACAGAGTTACATCTTTCCCTTCAAGAAGCCTTTCGCTAAGGCTATTCTTGTGGAATTGGCAAAGGGATATTTGGAAGCACATAGAGGGCTATGGTGTAAAAGAAAATATCCTAAGATTTAACTGAAAAGAAGCATTCTGAGAAACTGCTTTGTGTTCTGTTAATTCATCACAAAGAATTACAGCTTTCACCTGAAGAAGCCTTACGCTAAGACTGTTCTTTTGGAATTTGCAAAGTTATATTTGTAAGCCCTTAGAGGGCTATGGTGAAAAAGGAAATATCCCAAGATAGAAACTGAAAAGAAGCATTCTGAGAAACTGCTTTGTGTTCTGCTAATTCATCTCACAGAGTTACAGCTTTCCCCTTAAGAATCCTTTCGCTAAAACTGTTATAATGGAATTTGCAATGTGATATTTGGAAGCCCAAACAGGGCTATGGTTAAAAAGGAAATATTTTCCTTTAAAAACTGGAAAGAAGCTTTCTGAGAAACTCCTTCGTGTTCCTTTAATTCTCCTTACAGAGTTACAGCATTCCCCTCAAGAATCCTTTCGATAAAACTGTTCTTGTGGAATTTTGAAATTGATATTTGTAAGCCCATAGAAGGCTATTTTGAAAAAGGAAATATCCTAAGATAAAAACTGAAAAGAAGCATTCTGAGAAACTGCTTTGTGTTCTATTAATTCATCTCACAGAGTTAGACCTTTCCCTTCAAGAAGCTTTTCGCTAAGGCTGTTCTTGTGGAATTTGCAAAGTGATGTTTGGTAGACCCCAGAGGGCTATGGTGAAAAAGGAAATATCTTTCGTTAAAAACTAGAAAGAAGCTTTCGAAGAAACTACTTTGTGTTCTGATAATTCATCTCACAGAGTAACAGCTTTCCCCTCAAGAATCCTTTCACTAAGTCTGTTCTTGTGGACTTTGCAAAGTGATATTTGGAATCCCATAGAGGGCTAAGGTGAAAAAGGAAATATCCTAAGATAAAAACTGAAAAGAAGCAATCTGAGAAACTGATGTGTGTTCTGTTAATTCATCTCACAGAGTTACAGCTTTTCCCTCAAGAAGCCTTTCGTTAAGACTCTTCCTGTGGAATTTGCAAAGTGATATTTGAACCCTTAGAGGGCTATGGTGAAAAAGGAAATATCTTCGGTTAAAAACTGATTGGAAGCTTTCTGAGAAACTGCTTTGTGTTCTGTTAATTCATCTCACAGAGTTACAGCTTTCCCCTCAAGAATCCTTTCGCTAAAACTGTTCTTGTGGAATTTACAAAATGATATTTGAAAGCCCATAGAGGTCTGCTCTGAAAAATGAAATATCCTAAGATCAAAACTGAAAAGAAGCATTCTGAAAAACTGCTTTGTTTCCTATTAACTCATCTCACGGAGTTGCAACTTTCCTTTCAAGAAGCCTTTCGATAAGGCTATTCTTCTGGAATTTTCAAAGTGATATTTGAAAGCCCATAGAGGTCTAGGGAGAAAAACGAAATATCTTCCGTCAAAAACGGGAGACAAGCTTCCTGAGAAACTGTTTTGTTTTCTGTTAATCCATCTCACAGAGTTACAGCTTTCCCCTCAAGAAGCCTTTCTCGAAGGCTGTTCTTTTGGAATTTGCAAAGTGGTATTTGAAAGCCCTTAGTGGGCTATTGAGAAAAAGGAAATATCTTCAGTTAAAAACTGGAAAAGAGCATTTTTAGAAACTGCTTTGTGTTCTATTAATTCATCTCATGGAATTCCAGCTTTGCCCTCAAGAAGCCTTTCGTTAAAACTGTTCTTGTGGAATTTGCAAAGTGATATTTGGAATCCCATAGAGGGCTATGGTGAAAAGGGAAATATCCTTAGATAAAAACTGGAAAGAAGCTTTCTGAGAAACTGCTCTGTGTTCTATTAATTCATCTCACAGAGTTACATCTTTCCCTTCAAGAAGCCTTTCGCTAAGGCTGTTCTTGTGGAATTGGCAAAGGGATATTTGGAAGCCCATAGAGGGCTATGGTGAAAAAGGAAATATCTTCCGTTCAAAACTAGAAAGAAGCTTTCTGAGAAACTGCTCTGTGTTCTGTTAATTCATCTCACAGAGTTACATCTTTCCCTTCAAGAAGCCTTTCGCTAAGGCTGTTCTTGTGGAATTGGCAAAGGGATATTTGGAAGCCCATAGAGGGCTATGGTGAAAAAGAAAATATCTTCCGTTCAAAACTGGAAAGAAGCTTTCTGAGAAACTGCTCTGTGTTCTTTTAATTCATCTCACAGAGTTACATCTTTCCCTTCAAGAAGCCTTTCGCTAAGGCTGTTCTTGTGGAATTGGCAAAGGGATATTTGGAAGCCCATAGAGGGCTATGGTGAAAAAGGAAATATCTTCCGTTGAAAACTGGAAAGAAGCTTTCTGAGAAACTGCTCTGTGTTCTGTTAATTCATCGATATTTGGAAGCCCATAGACGGCTATGGTGAAAAAGGAAATATCTTCCGTTCAAAACTGAAAAGAAGCTTTCTGAGAAACTGCTCTGTGTTCTGTTAATTCATCTCACAGAGTTACATCTTTCCCTTCAAGAAACCTTTCACTAAGGCTGTTCTTGTGGAATTGGCAAAGGGATATTTGGAAGCCCATAGAGGGCTATGGTGAAAAAGGAAATATCTTCCGTTCAAAACTGGAAAGAAGCTTTCTGAGAAACTGCTCTGTGGTCTGTTAATTCATCTCACAGAGTTACATCTTTCCCTTCAAGAAGCCTTTCGCTAAGGCTGTTCTTGTGGAATTGGCAAAGGGATATTTGGAAGCCCATAGAGGGCTATGGTGAAAAAGGAAATATCTTCCGTTCAAAACTGAAAAGAAGCTTTCTGAGAAACTGCTCTGTGTTCTATTAATTCATCTCACAGAGTTACATCTTTCCCTTCAAGAAGCCTTTCGCTAAGGCTGTTCTTGTGGAATTGGCAAAGGGATATTTGGAAGCCCAAAGAGGGCTATGGTGAAAAAGGAAATATCTTCCGTTAAAAACTGGAAAGAAGCTTTCTGAGAAACTGCTTTGTGTTCTGTTAATTAATCTCACAGAGTTACAGCTTTCCCCTCAAGAAGCCTTTCGCTAAGACTGTTCTTGTGGAATTTGCAAAGTGATATTTGGAAGCCCATAGAGGGCTATGGTGAAAAAGGAAATATCTTCAGTTAAAAACTGGAAAGAAGCTTTCTGAGAAACTGCTTTGTGTTCTGTTAATTCATCTCACAGAGTTACAGATTTCCCCTCAAGAATCCTTTCGCTAAGACTGTTCTTGTGGAATTTGCAAAGTGATATTTGGAAGCCCATAGAGGGCTATGGTGAAAAAGGAAATATCTTCAGTTAAAAACTGGAAAGAAGCTTTCTGAGAAACTGCTTTGTGTTCTGTTAATTCATCTCACAGAGTTACAGCTTTCCCCTCAAGAAGCCTTTCACTAAGACTGTTCTTGTGGAATTTGCAAAGTGATATTTGGAAGCCCATAGAGGGCTATGGTGAAAAAGGAAATATCTTCAGTTAAAAACTGGAAAGAAGCTTTCTGAGAAACTGCTTTGGGTTCTGTTAATTCATCTCACAGAGTTACAGCTTTCCCCCAAGAAGCCTTTCGCTAAGACTGTTCTTGTGGAATTTGCAAAGTGATATTTGGAAGCCCATAGAGGGCTATGGTAAAAAAGGAAATATCTTCCGTAAAAAACTGGAAAGAGGCTTTCTGAGAAACTGTTTGTGTTCTGTTATTTCTTCTGACTGAGTTACAGCTTTCCTCTCAAAAAGCCATTCCCTAAGACTGCTTTTGTGGAATTGGCAAAGTGATATTTGGAAGCCCATAGAGGACTATGGTGAAGAAGAAAACATCCTAAGATAAAAATTGAAAAGAAGCCTTCGGTGAAACCACTTTGTTTTTTGTTAATGCAACTCACAGAATTACACCTTTTCCCTCAAGAAGCTTTTCGCTAAGACTGTTCTTGTGGAATTTGCAAAGTGATATTTGGAAGCCCGTAGAGGTCTACGGTGAAAATGAAATATCTTCCGTTAAAAACTGCAAAGAAGATTTGTGAGAAACTGCTTTGTGTTCTGTTAATTCATCTCACAGAGTTACAGCTTTCCCCTCAAGAATCCTTTCGCTAAAACTGTACTTGTGGAATTTGCAAAGTGATATTCGGAAGCCCATAGAGGGCTACGGTGAAAAACGAAATATCTTCAGTTAAAAACTGGAAAGAAGCTTTCTGAGAAACTGCTCTGTGTTCTGTTAATTCATCTCACAGAGTTACATCTTTCCCTTCAAGAAGCCTTTCGCTAAGGCTGTTCTTGTGGAATTTGCAAAGGGATATTTGGAAGCCCATAGAGGGCTATGGTGAAAAAGGAAATATCTTCCGTTTAAAACTGGAAGGAAGCTTTCTGAGAAACTGCTCTGTGTTCTGTTAATTCATCTCACAGAGTTACATCTTTCCCTTCAAGAAGCCTTTCGCTAAGGCTGTTCTTGTGGAATTGGCAAAGGGATATTTGGAAGCCCATAGAGGGCTATGGTGAAAAGGGAAATATCTTCAGTAAAAAACTGAAAAGAAGCTTTCTGAGAAACTGCTTTGTGTTCTGTTAATTCATCTCAAAGAGCTACAGCTCTCCCCTCAAGAAGCCTTTCGCTAAAACTGTTCTTATGGAATGTGCAATGTGATATTTCGAAGCCCATAGAGTGCTATGGCGATAAAGGAAATATCGGAAGATAGGAGCTGAAAAGAACCTTTCTGAGAAACTACTTTGTGTTCTGTTAATTCATCTCACAGAGTTACAGCTTTCCCCTCAAGAAGCCTTTCGCTAAGACTGTTCTTGTGGGATTTGAAAAGTGATATTTGGAAGCCCATAGAGGGCTACGGTCAAAAAGGAAATATCCTAAGGTAAAAACTGAAAAGAAGCTTTCTGGGAAACTGCTTTGTGTTCTATTAATTCATCTCACAGAGTTACACCTTTTCCCTCAAGAAGCCTTTCGCTAAGACTGTTCTTGTGGAATTTGCAAAGTGATATTTGGAAGCCCATAGAGGGCTATGGTGAAAAAGGAAATATCCGAAAATAAAAACTGAAAAGAAGCTTTCTGAGAAACTGCTCTGTGTTCTGTTAATTCATCTCACAGAGTTACAGCTTTCCCTTCAAGAAGCCTTTAGATAAGACTGTTCTTGTGGAATTGGCAAAGTGATATTTGGAAACCGATAGAGGGCTATGGTGAAAAAGGAAATATCTTCCGTTCAAAACTGGAAAGAAGCTTTCTGAGAAACTGCTTTCTGTGCGGATAATTCATCTCACAGAGTTACAGCTTTTCCCTCAAGAAGCCTTTCGCTAAGACTGTTCTTGTGGAATTTGCAAAGTGATATTTGGAACCCCTAAGGGATATGGTGACAAAGGAAATATCTTCAGTTAAAAACTGGAAAGAAGCTTCCGTAGAAACTGTTTTGTGTTCTGTTAATTCATCTCACAGAGTTACAGCTTTCCCCTCAAGAAGCCTTTCGCTAAGACTGTTCTTGTAAAATTTGCAAAGTGATATTTGGAAGCCCATAGAGGACTATGGTGAACAAGGAAACATCTTCCATTAAAAACTGGAAAGAACCTTTCTGAGAAACTTGTTTGTGTTCTGTTAATTCATCTCACAGAGTTACAGCTTTCCCCTTAAGAAGCCTTTCGCTAAGAGTGTTCTTGTGGAATTGGCAAAGGGATATTTGGAAGCCCATAGAGGGCTATGGTGAAAAAGGAAATATCTTCCGTTCAAAACTGGAAAGAAGCTTTCTGAGAAACTGCTCTGTGTGCTGTTAATTCATCTCACAGAGTTACATCTTTCCCTTCAAGAAGTCTTTCGCTAAGGCTGTTCTTGTGGAATTGGCAAAGGGATATTTGGAAGCCCATAGAGGGCTATGGTGAAAAAGGAAATATCCTAAGATAAAACTGTAAGAAAGCTTTCTGAGAAACTTCTTTGTGTTCTGCTAATTCATCACACAGAGTTACAGCTTACCCCTCAAGAGTCCTTTCGCTAAGACTGCTCTTGTGGAATTTTCAAATTGATATTTGGAAGCCCATAGAAGGCTACGGTGAAAAAGGAAATATCTTCTGTTAAAAACTGGAAAGAAGCTTTCTGAGAAACTGCTCTGTGTTCTGTTAATTCATCTCACAGAGTTACATCTTTCCCCTCAAGAAGCTTTTCGCTAAGGCTGTTCTTGTGGAATTGGCAAAGGGATATTTGGAAGCCCATAGAGGGCTATGGTGAAAAAGGAAATATCTTCCGTTCAAAACTGGAAAGAAGCTTTCTGAGAAACTGCTCTGTGTTCTTTTATTTCATCTCACAGAGTTACATCTTTCCCTTCAAGAAGCCTTTCGCTAAGGCTGTTCTTGTGGAATTGGCAAAGGGATATTTGGAAGCCCATAGAGGGCTATGGTGAAATAGGAAATATCAGAAGATAAAAGCTGAATAGAAGCTTTCTGAGAAACTGCTTTCTGGGCGGATAATTCATCTCACAGAGTTACAGCATTTCCCTCAAAAAGACTTTCGCTGAGACTGTTCTTTTGGAATTTGCAAAGTGATATTTGGAAGCCCATAAGGGCTATGGTGAAAAAGGAAATATCTTCCGTTCAAAACTGGAAAGAAGCTTTCTGAGAAACTGCTCTGTGTTCTGTTAATTCATCTCACAGAGTTACATCTTTCCCTTCAAGAAGCCTTTCGCTAAGGCTGTTCTGGTGGAATTGGCAAAGGGATATTTGGAAGCCCATAGAGGGCTATGGTGAAAAAGGAAATATCTTCCGTTCAAAACTGGAAAGAAGCTTTCTGAGAAACTGCTCTGTGTTCTGTTAATTCATCTCACAGAGTTACATCTTTCCCTTCAAGAAGCCTTTCGCTAAGGCTGTTCTTGTGGAATTGGCAAAGGGATATTTAGAAGCCCATAGAGGGCTATGGTGAAAAAGGAAATATCTGCCGTTCAAAACTGGAAAGAAGCTTTCTGAGAAACTGCTCTGTGTTCTGTTAATTCATCTCACAGAGTTACATCTTTCCCTTCAAGAAGCCTTTCGCTAAGGCTGTTCTTGTGGAATTTTCACAGTGATATTTGAAAGCCCATAGAGGGCTATGGTGAAAAAGAAAATATCTTCCGTTAAAAACTGAAAAGAAGATTTCTGAGAAACTGCTCTGTGTCTGTTAATTCATCTCACAGAGTTACATCTTTCCCTTCAAGAAGCCTTTCGCTAAGGCTGTTCTTGTGGAATTGGCAAAGGGATATTTGGAAGCCCATAGAGGGCTATGGTGAAAAAGGAAATATCTTCCGTTCAAAACTGGAAAGAAGCTTTCTGAGAAACTGCTCTGTGTTCTGTTACTTCATCTCACAGAGTTACATCTTTCCCTTCAAGAAGCCTTTCGCTAAGGCTGTTCTTGTGGAATTGGCAAAGGGATATTTGGAAGCCCATAGAGGGCTATGGTGAAAAAGGAAATATCTTCCGTTCAAAACTGGAAAGAAGCTTTCTGAGAAACTGCTCTGTGTTCTGTTACTTCATTTCACAGAGTTACATCTTTCCCTTCAAGAAGCCTTTCGCTAAGGCTGTTCTTGTGGAATTGGCAAAGGGATATTTGGAAGCCCATAGAGGGCTATGGTGAAAAAGGAAATATCTTCCGTTAAAAACTGGAAAGAAGCTTTCTGAGAAACTGCTCTGTGTTCTGTTAATTCATCTCACAGAGTTACAGCTTTCCCCTCAAGAAGCCTTTCGCAAAGACTGTTCTTGTGGAATTTGCAAAGTGATATTTGGAAGACCATAGAGGGCTATGGTGAAAAGAAATATCGTCAGTTAAAAACTGGAAGAAAGCTTTCTGAGAAACTGCTTTGTGTTCTGTTAATTCATCTCACAGAGTTACATCTTTCCCTTCAAGAAGCCTTTCGCTAAGGCTGTTCTTGTGGAATTGGCAAAGTGATATTTGGAAGCCCATAGAGCGCTATGGTGAAAAAGGAAATATCCTAAGATAAAAACTGAAAAGAAGCATTCTGAGAAACTGCTTTGTGTTCTGTTAATTCATCTCACAGAGTTACAGCTTTCCCCTCAAGAAGCCTTTTGCTAAGACTGTTCTTGTGGAATTTGCAAAGTGATATTTGGAAGCCCATAGAGGGCTATGGTGAAAAAGGAAATATCTTCAGTTAAAAACTGGAAAGAAGCTTTCTGAGAAACTGCTTTGTGTTCTGTTAATTCATCTCACAGAGTTACAGCTTTTCCCTCAAGAACCCTTTCGCTAAAACTGTTCTTGTGGAATTTTTAAATGATATTTGTAATCCCATAGAGGCTATGGAGAAAAAGGAAATATCCTAAGATATAAACTGAAAAGAAGCTTTCTGAGAAATTGCTTTGTGTTCTGTAAATTCATCTCATGGAGTTACAGCTTTCTCCTGAAGAAGTCTTTCACGAAGATTGTTCTTATGGAATTTGCAAAGTGATATTTGGAAGCCCATAGAGGGCTATGATGAAAAAGGAAATATCTTCAGTTAAAAACTGGAAAGAAGCTTTCTGAGAAACTGCTCTGTGTTCTGTTAATTCATCTCTCAGAGTTACAGCTTTCCCCTCAAGAAGCCTTTCGCTAAGACTGTTCTTGTGGAATTTGCAAAGTGATATTTGGAAGCCCATAGAGGGCTATGGTGAAAAAGGAAATATCTTCCGTTCAAAACTGGAAAGAAGCTTTCTAAGAAATTGCTTTGTGTTCTGTAAATTCATCTCACGGAGTTACAGCTTTCTCCTGAAGAAGTCTTTCGTGAAGACTGTTCTTATAGAATTTTCAAAGTGATATTTGGAAGTCCATAGAGGGCTACGGAGAAAAAGGAAAAATCTTCGGTTAAAAACCTGAAAGAAGCTTTCTGAGAAACTGCTCTGTGTTCTGTTAATTCATCTCTCAGAGTTACAGGTGTCCCTTCAAGAATTCTTTTGCTAAGACTGTTTTTCTTTAATTTGCAAAGTGATATTTGGAAGTCCATAGAGGGCTATGGTGAAAAAGGAAATATCTTCAGTTAGTAAGTGGAAAGACGCTTTCTGAGAAACGGCTTTGTGTTCTCTTAATTCATCTCATAGTGTTACATATTTCCCCTCAAAAAGCCTTTTGGTAAAACCGTTCTTGTGGAATTTTCAAAGTGATATTTGGAAGCCCATAGAGGGCTCTGGTGAAAAAGGAAATATCTTCCGTTCAAAACTGGAAAGAAGCTTTCTGAGAAACGGCTTTGTGTTCTGTTAATTCATCTCACAGAGTTACATCTTTCCCTTCAAGAAGCCTTTCGCTAAGGCTGTTCTTGTGGAATTGGCAAAGGGATATTTGGAAGCCCATAGAGGGCTATGGTGAAATAGGAAATATCTTCCGTTCAAAACTGGAAAGAAGCTTTCTGAGAAACTGCTCTGTGTTCTGTTAATTCATCTCACAGAGTTACATCTTTCCCTTCAAGAAGCCTTTCGCTAAGGCTGTTCTTGTGGAATTTGCAAGGTGATATTTGGAAGCCCATAGTGGGTTATGGTGAAAAAGGAAATATCTTTCGCTAAAAACTGTAAAGATGCTTTCTGAGAAACTGCTTTGTGTTCTCTTAATTCATCTCACAGAGTTACAGCGTTCCCGTCCAGAAGCCTTTTGCTAAGACTGTTCTTGTGGAATTTGCAAAGTAATATTTGGAAGCCCATAGCGGGCTATGGAGAAAAAGGAAATATCTTCAGTTAAAAACTGGAAAGGGGCTTTCTGAGGAACTGCTTTGTGTTCTGTTAATTCATCTCACAGAGTTACAGCTTTCCCCTCAAGAATACTTTCGCTAAGACTGTTCTTGTGGAATTTGCAAAGTGTATTTGGAAGTCCAAAGAGGGTTATGGTGGAAGACGAAATATCCTAAGATAAAAACTGAAAAGAAGCATTCTGAGAAACTGCTTTGTGTTCTCTTAATTCATCTCACAGAGTTACAGTTTTTCCTTTAAGAAGCCTTTCGGTAAGGCTGTTCTTGTGGAATTGGCAAAGTGATATTTGGAAGCCCATAGAGGGCTATGGTGAAAAAGGAAATATCTTCCGTTCAAAACTGGAGAGAAGCTTTCTGAGAAACTGCTCTGTGTTCTGTTAATTCATCTCACAGAGTTACAGCTTTCTGGTCAATAAGCCTTTTGCTAAGACTCTTCTTGTGGAATTTGCAAAGTGATATTTGGAAGCCCTTGGAGGACTATGGTGAAAAAGGATATAACTTCCATTAAAAACTGGAAAGAAACTTTCTGAGAAACTGCTTTGTGTTCTCTTAATTCATCTCACAGAGTTACAGCTTTCCCTTCAAGAAGCCTTTCGCTAAGGCTGTTCTTGTGGAATTTGCAAAGTGATATTTGGAAGCCCATAGAGGGCAATGGTGAAAAAGGAAATATCTTCAGTTAAAAACTGGAAAGAAGCTTTCTGAGAAACTGCTTTGTGTTCTGTTAATTCATCTCACAGAGTTACAGCTTTCCCCTCAAGAAGCCTTTCGCTAAGACTGTTCTTGTGGAATTTCCAAAGTAATATTTGGAAGCCCTTAGATGGCTATGGTGAAAATGGAAATATCCTAAGATAAAAACCGAAAAGAAGCTTTCTGAGAAACTGCTTTGTGTTCTGTTAGTTCATCTCCCAGAGTTACAGCTTTCCCCTCAAGAAGCCTTTCGTTAAGACTGTTCTTGTGGAATTTAAAAAGGAATATTTGGAAGCCCAGAGGACTATGGTGAAGAAGGAAATATCCTAAGATAATAACTGAAAAGAAGCTTTCTGAGAAACGGCTTTGTGTTCTCTTAATTCATCTCACAGAGTTACAGCTTTCCCCTCAAGAAGTCTTTCGCTAAGACTGTTCTTGTGGAATTTGCAAAGTGATATTTGGAAGCCCATAGAGGGCTATGGTGAAAAAGGAAATATCTTCCGTTAAAAACTGGAAAGAAGCTTTCTGAGAAACTGCTTTGTGTTCTGTTAATTCATCTCACAGAGTTACAGCTTTCCCCTCAAGAAGCCTTTCACTAAGACTGTTCTTGTGGAATTTGCAAAGTGATATTTGGAAGCCCTTAGAGGGCTATGGTGAAAAGGAAATATCCTAAGATAAAAACTGGAAAGAAGCTTTCTGAGAAACTGCTTTGTGTTCTGTTAATTCATCTCACAGAGTTACAGCTTTCCCCTCAAGAAGTCTTTCGCTAAGACTGTTCTTGTGGAATTTGCAAAGTGATATTTGGAAGCCCATAGAGGGCTATGGTGAAAAAGGAAATATCTTCCGTTCAAAACTGGAAAGAAGCTTTCTGAGAAACTGCTTTGTGTTCTCTTAATTCATCTCACAGAGTTACAGCTTTTCCCTCAATAAGTCTTTCGCTAAGACTGTTCTTGTGGAATTTGCAAATTGATATTTGGAAGCCCATAGTGGACTATGGTGAAAAAGGAATTATCTTCCTTCAAAAACTGAAAAGAAACTTTCTGAGAAACTGCTTTGTGTTCTGTTAATTCACCTCACAGAGTTACACCTTTCCCCTCAAGAAGCCTTTCGCTAAGACTGTTCTTGTTTATTTGCAAAGTGATATTTTGAAGCCCATAGAGGGCTATAGTGAAAAAGGAAATATCTTCTGTTAAAAACTGGAAAGAAGCTTTCTGAGAAACTGCTTTGTGTTCTGTTAATTCATCTCACAGAGTTACATCTTTCCCTTCAAGAAGCCTTTCGCTAAGGCTGTTCTTGTGGAATTGGCAAAGGGATATTTGGAAGCCCCTAGAGGGCGATGGTGAAAAAGGAAATATCTTCCGTTCAAAACTGGAAAGAAGCTTTCTGAGAAACTGCTTTGTGTTCTGTTAATTCATCTCACAGAGTTACAGCTTTCCCCTCAAGAACCCTTTCGCTAAGACTGTTCTTGTGGAATTTGCAAAGTGATATTTGGAAGCCCATAGAGGGCTACGGTGAAAAAGTAAATATTCTAGGATAAAAACTTCAAAGAAGCTTTCTGAGAAACTTCTTTGTGTTCTGGTACTTCATCTCAGAGAGTTACAGCTTTCCCCTCAAGAACCCTTTCGCTAAGACTGTTCTTGTGGAATTTGCAAAGTGATATTTGGAAGCCCATAGAGGGCTATGGTGAAAAAGTAAATATTCTAGGATAAAAGCTTAAAAGAAGCTTTCTGAGAAACTTCTTTGTGTTCTGGTACTTCATCTCAGAGAGTTACAGCTTTCCCCTCAAGAACCCTTTTGCTAAGACTGTTCTTGTGGGATTTGAAAAGTGATATTTGGAAGCCCATAGAGGGCTACGGTGAAAAAGGAAATATCCTAAGGTAAAAACTGAAAAGAAGCTTTCTGGGAAACTGCTTTGTGTTCTATTAATTCATCTCACAGAGTTACACCTTTTCCCTCAAGAAGCCTTTCGCTAAGACTGTTCTTGTGGAATTTTCAAAGTGATATTTTGAAGCCCATAGAGGGCTATGGTGAAAAAGAAAATATCTTCAGTTAAAAACTTGAAAGAAGCATTCTGAGAAACTGTGTTCTGTTTTGTTAATTCATCTCACAGAGTTACATCTTTCCCTTCAAGAAGCCTTTCGCTAAGGCTGTTCTTGTGGAATTGGCAAAGGGATATTTGGAAGCCCATAGAGGGCTATGGTGAAAAAGGAAATATCTTCCGTTCAAAACTGGACAGAAGCTTTCTGAGAAACTGCTCTGTGTTCTGTTAATTCATCTCACAGAGTTACATCTTTCCCTTCAAGAAGCCTTTCGCTAAGGCTGTTCTTGTGGAATTGGCAAAGGGATATTTGGAAGCCCATAGAGGGCTATGGTGAAAAAGGAAATATCTTCCGTTCAAAACTGGAAAGAAGCTTTCTGAGAAACTGCTCTGTGTTCTTTTAATTCATCTCACAGAGTTACATCTTTCCCTTCAAGAAGCCTTTCGCTAAGGCTGTTCTTGTGGAATTGGCAAAGGGATATTTGGAAGCCCATAGAGGGCTATGGTGAAAAAGGAAATATCTTCCGTTCAAAACTGAAAGAAGCTTTCTGAGAAACTGCTCTGTGTTCTGTTAATTCATCTCACAGAGTTACATCTTTCCCTTCAAGAAGCCTTTCGCTAAGGCTGTTCTTGTGGAATTGGCAAAGGGATATTTGGAAGCCCATAGAGGGCTATGGTGAAAAAGGAAATATCTTCCTTTCAAAACTTGAAAGAAGCTTTCTGAGAAACTGCTCTGTGTTCTGTTAATTCATCTCACAGAGTTACATCTTTCCCTTCAAGAAGCCTTTCGCTAAGGCTGTTCTTGTGGAATTGGCAAAGGGATATTTGGAAGCCCATAGAGGGCGATTGTGAAAAAGGAAATATCTTCCGTTCAAAACTGGAAAGAAGCTTTCTGAGAAACTGCTCTGTGTTCTGTTAATTCATCTCACAGAGTTACATCTTTCCCTTCAAGAAGCCTTTCGCTAAGGCTGTTCTTGTGGAATTGGCAAAGGGATATTTGGAAGCCGATAGAGGGCTATGGTGAAAAAGGAAATATCTTCAGTTCAAAACTGGAAAGAAGCTTTCTGAGAAACTGCTCTGTGTTCTGTTAATTCATCTCACAGAGTTACATCTTTCCCTTCAAGAAGCCTTTTGCTAAGGCTGTTCTTGTGGAATTGGCAAAGGGATATTTGGAAGCCCATAGAGGGCTATGGTGAAAAAGGAAATATCTTCCGTTCAAAACTGGAAAGAAGCTTTCTGAAAAATTGCTTTGTGTTCTGTTAATTCATCTCCCAGAGTTACAGCTTTCCCCTCAAGAAGCCTTTCGCTAAAACTGTTCTTGTGGAATTTGCAAAGTGATATTTGGAAGCCCATAGAGGGCTATGGTGAAAAAGGTAATATCTTCCGTTAAAAACTGGAAAGAAGCTTTCTGAGAAACTGCTTTGTGTTCTGTTAATTCATCTCTCAGAGTTACAGCTTTCCACTCATGAAGCCTTTCGCTAAGACTGTTCTTGTAGAATTTGCAAAGTGATATTTGGAAGCCCTTAGAGGTCTATTTTGAAAAACGAAATATCTTCCGTTAAAAACTGGAAAGAACCTTTCTGACAAACTGCCTTGTGTTCTGTAAATTCATCTCACAGAGTTACAGCTTTCCCCAAAAAAGCCTTTCTCAAGGAGCCTTTCGCTAAGACTGTTCTTGTGGAATTTGCAAAGTGGTATTTTGAAGCCCATACGGCTATGGTGAAAAAGGAAATATCTTCAGTGAAAAACTAGAAAGAAGCTTTCAGACACACTGCTTTGTGTTCTGTTAATACATCTCCCAGTCGTACAGCTTTCCCCTCAAGAAGCCTTTCGCTAAGACTGTTTTTGTGGAATTTCCAAAGTGATATTTGGAATCCCATGTAGGGCTATGGTGAAACAGTAAATATCTTCAGTTTAAAAATTGAAAGAAGCTTTCTGAGAAACTGCTTTGTGTTCTCTTAATTCATCTCACAGAGTTACAGCTTCCCCCTCAAGAAGCCTTTCGCTAAGACTGTTCTTGTGGAATTTGCAAAGTGATATTTGGAAGCCATTAGAGGGCTATGATGCAAAAGGATATATCCTAAGATAAAAAATTAAAAGAACCTTTCTGTGAAACTGCTTTGTGTTCTGTTACTTCATCGCAAAGAGTTACACCTTTCCCCTCAAGAAGCCTTTCGCTAAGACTGTTCTTGTGGAATATGCAAAGTGATATTTGAAAGCCTATAGAGGACTATGGTGAGAAAGGAAACACCTTTTGTTAAAAAGTGGAAAGAAGCTTTCTGAGAAACTGCTTTGTGTTCTCTTAATTCATCTCACAGAGTTACAGCTTTCCCCTCAAGAAGCCTTTCGCTAAGACTGTTCTTGTGGAATTTGCAAAGGGATATTTGGAAGCCCATAGAGGGCTATGGTGAAAAAGGAAATATCCTAAGATAAAACCTGAAAAGAAGCTTTCTGAGAAACTGCTCTGTGTTCTGTTAATTCATCTCACAGAGTTACATCTTTCCCTTCAAGAAGCCTTTCGCTAAGGCTGTTCTTGTGGAATTGGCAAAGGGATATTTGGAAGCCCATAGAGGGCTACGGTGAATAAGGAAATATCTTCCGTTAAAAACTGGAAAGAAGCTTTCTGAGAAATGGCTTTGTGTTCTCTTAATTCATCTCACAGAGTTACAGCTTTCCCCTCAAGAAGCCTTTCACGAAGCCGGTTCTGGTGGAATTTGCAAAGTGATATTTGGAAGTCCATAGAGGGCTATGGTGTAAAAGGAAATATCTTCCGTTAAAAACCTGAAAGAAGCTTTCTGAGAAACTGCTTTGCGTTCTCTTATTTCATCTCAAAGAGGTACAGCTTTCCCCTCAAGAAGCCTTTCATTAAGACTGTTCTTGAGGAATTTTCAAAGTGATATTTGGAAGTCCATAGAGGGCTATGGTGAAAAAGGAAATATCTTCCGTTCAAAACTGGAAAGAAGCTTTCTGAGAAACTGCTCTGTGTTCTGTTAATTCATCTCACAGAGTTACATCTTTCCCTTAAAGAAGCCTTTCGCTAAGGCTGTTCTTGTGGAATTGGCAAAGGGATATTTGGAAGCCCATAGAGGGCTATGGTGAAAAAGGAAATATCTTCCGTTCAAAACTGGAAAGAAGCTTTCTGAGAAACTGCTCTGTGTTCTCTTAATTCATCTCACAGAGTTACATCTTTCCCTTCAAGAAGCCTTTCGCTAAGGCTGTTCTTGTGGAATTGGCAAAGGGATATTTGGAAGCCCATAGAGGGCTATGGTGAAAAAGGAAATGTCTTCCGTTCAAAACTGGAAAGAAGCTTTCTGAGAAACTGCTCTGTGTTCTGTTAATTCATCTCACAGAGTTACATCTTTCCCTTCAAGAAGCCTTTCGCTAAGGCTGTTCTTGTGGAATTTGCAAAGGGATATTTCAGAGCCCACAGAGGGCTTTGGTGAAAAAAAATATATATTCAGTAAAAAACTGGAAAGCAGCTTTCTGAGAAACTGCTCTGTGTTCTGTTAATTCATCTCACAGAGTTACATCTTTCCCTTCAAGAAGCCTTTCGCTAAGGCTGTTCTTGTGGAATTGGCAAAGTGATATTTGGAAGCCCATAGAGGGCTATGGTGAAAAAGGAAATATCTTCAGTTAAAAACTGGAAAGAAGCTTTCTGAGAAACTGCTTTGTGTTCTGTTAATTCATCTCACAGTGTTACAGCTTTCCCCTCAAGAAGCCTTTCACTAAGACTGTTCTTGTGGAATTTGCAAAGTGATATTTGGAAGCCCATAGAGGGCTATGGTGA
Source organism: Cercopithecus mona (assembly GCA_014849445.1). Classification (NCBI taxonomy): domain Eukaryota; kingdom Metazoa; phylum Chordata; class Mammalia; order Primates; family Cercopithecidae; genus Cercopithecus; species Cercopithecus mona. Next base: position 25,600 of record JABBCR010001709.1, read on the forward strand.
AAAAGGAAATATCTTCAGTTAAAAACTGGAAAGAAGCTTTCTGAGAAACTGCTTTGTGTTCTGTTAATTCATCTCAGAGTTACAGCTTTCCGCTCAAGAAGCCTTTCGCTAAGACTGTTCTTGTGGAATTTGCAAAGTGATATTTGGAAGCCCATAGAGGGCTATGGTGAAAAAGGAAATATCCTAAGATAAAAACTGAAAAGAAGCTTTCTGAGAAACTGTTTTGTGTTCTGTTAATTCATCTCACAGAGTTACAGCTTTCCCCTCAAGAAGCCTTTCACTAAGGCTGTTCTTGTGGAATTGGCAAAGTGATATTTGGAAGCCCATAGAGTGCTATGGTGAAAAGTAAATATCTTCAGTTAAAAAATGGAAAGAAGCTTTCTGACAAACTGCTTTGTGTTCTGTTAATTCATCTCACAGAGTTACAGCTTTCCCCTCAAGAAGCCTTCCGCTAAGGCTGTTCTTGTAAAATTGGCAAAGTGATATTTGGAAGCACATAGAGGGCTACGGTGAAAAAGGAAATATCTTCCGTTCAAAACTGGAAAGAAGCTTTCTGAGAAACTGCCATGTGTTCTGTTAATTCATCTCACAGAATTACAACTTTCCCTTCAAGAAGCCTTTCGCTAAGGCTGTTCTTGTGGAATTGGCAAAGGGATATTTGGAAGCCCATAGAGGGCTATGGTGAAAAAGAAAATATCCTTACATAAAAACTTTAAAGAAGCTTTCAGAGAAACTGCTTTGTGTTCTGTTAATTCATCTCAGAGAGTTACAGCTTTACTTTCAAGAAGCTTTTAGCTAACACTGTTCTTGTGGAATTTGCAAAGTGATATTTGGAAGCCCTTAAAACGCTATGGTTAAAACGGAAATATCCTCAGATAAAAACTGTAAAGAAGTTTTCTGAGAAACTGCTTTGTGTTCTGTTAATTCATCTCACATAGTTATAACTTTCCCCTCAAGAAGCCGTTCACTAATACTGTTCTTGTGGAATTCGCAAAGTGATATTTGAAATCCCATAGATGGCTGTGGCGAAAAAGGATATATCTTCAGATAAAAACTTAAAGGAAGCTTTCTGAGAAACTGCTTTGTGATATGTGACTTCCATTCACTGAATTGCAGCTGTATTTCGTAGTGCTGTTTGCTAGCCTTATTTCTGTATTATCTGAGAACTGATATTTCGGATCCCTTTGAAAAGTATTCGGCCAGAGGAAATATCCTCTGAGAAAAATGAAAAAGAAGCTGTCTGAGAAACTTCTTTGTGATCTGTGAATTCATCTCACAGAGTTACAGCTTTCCCCTCAAGAAGCCGTTCACTAAGACTGTTCTTGTGGAATTTGCAAAGTGATATTTGTAAGCCCATGGAGGGCTATGGTGAAAAAGAAAATATGCTCAGATAAAAACTGGAAAGAAGCTTTCTGAGAAACTGCTTTGTGTTCTGTTAATTTATCTCACAGAGTTACAGCTTTCCCCTCAAGAAGCCTTTCACTAAGACTGTTCTTGTGGAATTTGCAAAGTGATATTTGGAAGCCCTTAGAGGGCTATGGTGAAAAAGGAAATATCTTCCGTTAAAAACTGGAAAGAAGCTTTCTGAGAAACTGCTTTGTGTTCTGTTAATTCATCTCACAGAGTTACAGCTTTCCCCTCAAGAAGCCTTTCGCTAAGACTGTTCTTGTGGAATTTGCAAAGTGATATTTGTAAGCCCATAGAGGGCTATGGTGAAAAAGGAAATGTTCTAAGATAAAAACGGAGAAGAAGCTTTCTGAGCAACTGCTTTGTGTTCTGTTAATTCATCTCACAGAGTTACAGCTTTCCCTTCAAGAAGCCTTTCGCTAAGACTGTTCTTGTGGAATTTGCAAAGTGATATTTGGAAGCCCATAGAGGGCTATGGTGAAAAGGGAAATATCTTCCGTTAAAAACTGGAAAGAAGCTTTCTGAGAAACTGCTTTGTGTTCTGTTAATTCATCTCACAGAGTTACAGCTTTCCCCTCAAGAAGCCGTTCACTAAGACTGTTCTTGTGGAATTTGCAAAGTGATATTTGGAAGCCCATAGAGGGCTATGGTGAAAAAGGAAATGTCCTCAGATAAAAACTGGAAAGAAGCTTTCTGAGAAACTGCTTTGTGTTCTGTTAATTCATCTCACAGAGTTACAGCTTTCCCCTCAAAAAGCCTTTCGCTAAGACTGTTCTTGTGGAATTTGCAAAGTGATATTTGGAAGCCCATAGAGGGCTATGGTGAAAAAGGAAATGTCCTCAGATAAAAACTGGAAAGAAGCTTTCTGAGAAACTGCTTTGTGTTCTGTTAATTCATCTCACAGAGTTACAGCTTTCCCCTCAAGAAGCCGTTCGCTAAGACTGTTCTTGTGGAATTTGCAAAGTGATATTTGGAAGCCCATAGAGGGCTATGGTGAAAAAGGAAATGTCCTCAGATAAAAACTGGAAAGAAGCTTTCTGAGAAACTGCTTTGTGTTCTGTTAATTCATCTCACAGAGTTACAGCTTTCCCCTCAAGAAGCCTTTCGCTAAGGCTGTTCTTGTGGAATTTGCAAAGGGATATTTGGAAGCCCATAGAGGGCTATGGTGAAAAAGGAATTATCTTTAGCTAAAAACTGTAAAGAAGCTTTCTGAGAAACTGTTTTGTTTTCTGTTAATTCATCTCACTGAGTTACAGCTTTCCCCTCAAGGAACCATTCGCTAAGACTGTTCTTGTGGAATTTGCAAAGTGATATTTGGAAGCCCATAGAGTGCTATGGTGAAAAAGGAAATATCTTCCGTTAAAAACTGGAAAGAAGCTTTCAGAGAAACTGCTTTGTGTTCTGTTAATTCATCTCACAGAGTTACATCTTTCCCTTCAAGAAGCCTTTCGCTAAGGCTGTTCTTGTGGAATTGGCAAAGTGATATTTGGAAGCCCATAGAGGGCTATGGTGAGAAAGGAAATATCTTCCGTTCAAAACTGGAAAGAAGCTTTCTGAGAAACTGCTCTGTGTTCTGTTAATTCATCTCACAGAGTTACATCTTTCCCTTCAAGAAGCCTTTCGCTAAGGCTGTTCTTGTGGAATTGGCAAAGGGATATTTGGAAGCCCATAGAGGGCTATGGTGAAAAGGAAATATCTTCCGTTAAAACTGGAAAGAAGCTTTCTGAGAAACTGCTCTGTGTTCTCCTAATTCATCTCACAGAGTTATATTTTTCCCTTCAAGAAGCCTTTCGCTAAGGCTGTTCTTGTGGAATTGGCAAAGGGATATTTGGAAGCCCATAGAGGGCTATGGTGAAAAAGGAAATATCTTCCGTTCAAAACTGGAAAGAAGCTTTCTGAGAAACTGCTCTGTGTTCTGTTAATTCATCTCACAGAGTTACATCTTTCCCTTCAAGAAGCCTTTCGCTAAGGCTGTTCTTGTGGAATTGGCAATCTGATATTTGGAAGCCCATAGAGGGCTATGGTGAAAAAGGAAATATCTTCCGTTCAAAACTGGAAAGAAGCTTTCTGAGAAACTGCTCTGTGTTCTGTTAATTCATCAGACAGAGTTACATCTTTCCCTTCAAGAAGCCTTTCGCTAAGGCTGTTTTTTGGAATTGGCAAAGGGATATTTGGAAGCCCATAGAGGGCTATGGTGAAAAAGGAAATATCTTCCGTTCAAAACTGGAAAGAAGCTTTCTGAGAAACTGCTCTGTGTTCTGTTAATTCATCTCACAGAGTTACATCTTTCCCTTCAAGAAGACCTTCGCTAAGGCTGTTCTTGTGGAATTGGCAAAGGGATATTTGGAAGCCCATAGAGGGCTATGGTGAAAAAGGAAATATCTTCCGTTCAAAACTGGAAAGAAGCTTTCTGAGAAACTGCTCTGTGTTCTGTTAATTTATCTCACAGAGTTACATCTTTCCCTTCAAGAAGCCTTTCGCTAAGGCTGTTCTTGTGGAATTGGCAAAGGGATATTTGGAAGCCCATAGAGGGATATGGTGAAAAAGGAAATATCTTCCGTTCAAAACTGGAAAGAAGCTTTCTGAGAAACTGCTCTGTGTTCTGTTAATTCATCTCACAGAGTTACATCTTTCCCTTCAAGAAGCCTTTCGCTAAGGCTGTTCTTGTGGAATTGGCAAAGTGATATTTGGAAGCCCATAGAGGGCTATGGTGAAAAAGGAAATATCTTCCGTTCAAAACTGAAAGAAGCTTTCTGAGAAACTGCTCTGTGTTCTGTTAATTCATCTCACAGAGTTACATCTTTCCCTTCAAGAAGCCTTTCGCTAAGGCTGTTCTTGTGGAATTGGCAAAGGGATATTTGGAAGCCCATAGAGGGCTATGGTGAAAAGGAAATATCTTCCGTTCAAAACTGGAAAGAAGCTTTCTGAGAAACTGCTCTGTGTTCTGTTAATTCATCTCACAGAGTTACATCTTTCCCTTCAAGAAGCCTTTCGCTAAGGCTGTTCTTGTGGAATTGGCAAAGGGATATTTGGAAGCCCATAGAGGGCTATGGTGAAAAGGGAAATATCTTCCGTTCAAAACTGGAAAGAAGCTTTCTGAGAAACTGCTCTGTGTTCTGTTAATTCATCTCACAGAGTTACATCTTTCCCTTCAAGAAGCCTTTCGCTAAGGCTGTTCTTGTGGAATTGGCAAAGGGATATTTGGAAGTCATAGAGGGCTATGGTGAAAAAGGAAATATCTTCCGTTCAAAACTGGAAAGAAGCTTTCTGAGAAACTGCTCTGTGTTCTGTTAATTCATCTCACAGAGTTACAGCTTCTCAAGACCGAGCCTTACAGCAGGATCGCTTAGCGGGCATCGCCACCTGGGAAGAACTGGCCAGAGAGACGGGCCTCCCGGAGTCCCAGATTCAGATTTGGTTTCAGAACAGGAGGGCCAGGCACCCAGGCCAGGGTAGCAGGGCACTGGCGAACGCAGGCGGCCTGTGCGACGTGGCCCCCGGCGTGTGTCCCCCTACTCCCTCGCCGGTGGCCTTCGCCCACCCCGGGGCGTGGGGAACGGGGCTTCCCGCGCCCCACGTGCCCTGCGCGCCCTGGACTCTCCCACCGGGGGCTATTGTGAGCCAGGTAGCAGGGGCCGTCGTCCCGCTGCAGCCCAGCCAGGCCGTGTAGGCAGCAGGGATCCCCCATCCAGCTCCGGCAGGTGGGGATTGGGAATTTTCCTATGCTGCCCTGGCGACTCCGGAAGGGACGTTCTCCCACCCTCAGACTCCCCGGGGGTGGCCTCCACGTCCGAGCCAATGGCGGGGGGATGAGGACCCGCAGCACCACAGCCTGCCGGGCCCTTGCTGGGTGGGACAACCTGGGCCTGCTGGAGCTGAGCCGCAGTGCCAGGGTGTGCTCGCGCCACCCAGGTCCCAGGGGGTCCGTGGTGGGGCTGGGCCAGAGGTCCCAGGTCGCCAGGGTGGCGTGGGAGCCCCAAGTCCGGGCAGCTCTGCCTCCGGGGCCCGCGCCCCCAGCGACCTCTGCGGGGCCGGAGCAGATGCTAGCCATCTGGACACCCTCCCCGCGGCTCCAGGAGCCTGGGCGCTCGTCTCCACTCCCCTCCAGCCTGCTGGATGAGCTCCTGGTGACCCACGAGCTTCTGCGGCAGGTGCAACCTTTCCTAGAAACGGAGGCCCCGACGGAGATGCAGGACGTGGGAGAGCCCGCTTTGCTGGAACCGCTACTCCTCAGCGAGGAGGAATACTGGACTCTGCTGAAGGAGCTTTAGGACGCGGGGTTGGGACGGGATCAGGGGCGGGGCGGTGGCCTACCTTTGGCGGTCAGCACCTGGCTCGCTGTGGAGAGGCCTGTTTTCCCTCCGGGATGACCAGCCTGGCATTCCTGACTTCCAGGTCCGGGCGTGGCGGCGGCGGCGGGCAGAGACTCCACACCGAGGAGGACTGAGCATCCCGAGGATTCCAGAGCCGGCCCAGGTTTCAGGAGGGGGACCGTCTACTGCACATGCGCGGGTGTGCTGGCAAAGGCCTAGGACCTGGGAGCAGCCCCGGCAGAGCTCTCAGGCTTTTCCACCACCCGACCCCGGATTGATCCCACACCCCAGACCAGACCGGATTAGACAGGATCAAACTGGACCATACCGGCTCAAACCGGACCAGACCGGCTCAAACCGGATCAAACCAGACTAGTCCGGCTCAAACCGGTTTTGACCGGATTAGACCGGCTCAAACCGGACCAGACCGGCTCTAACCAGACCAGACCAGCTCAAACCGATTTTGACCGGCTCAAACCATACCAGACCGGCTCAAACCGGCTCAAACCAGAACAGACCGGCTCAAAAGGAATCAGACCGGCTCAAACCGGTTTTGAACGGCTGAAACAGGACCACACCGGCTCAAACCGGTTTTGAACGGCTCAAACCGGACCAGACAGTATCAAACCGGTTTTGAACGGCTTGAACCGGACCAGACTATATTAGACTGGATCAAACTGGACCAGACAGACTCAAACCAGAGCAGACCGGCTAAAACAGAATCAAACCGGATCAGACCGGCTCAAACCGGTTTTGACCAGCTCAAACCGGACGAGACCAGGTCAAACCGGCTCAAACTGGACGAGAACGGCTTAAACCGGTTTTGACCGGCTCAAACCGGGACAGACGGGATCAAACCGGACCAGACCGGCTCAAACCGGCTCAAACCGGATCATACCGGACCAGACAGGCTCAAACCGGTTTTGACCAGCTCAAACCAGACCAGACCGGCTCAAACCGGATCAAACCGAACCAGACCCGCTCAAACCGGTTTTGACTGGCTCAACCCGGAACAGACCGGCTCAAACCGGCTCAAACCGGACCAGACCGGCTTAAACATCTTTTGTTCATACCAGACCAGCTCAAAGCGGTTTTGAAAGGCTCAAACCGGACTCAAACCGGACCAAAACAGCTCAAACCTGTTTTGAACGGCTCAAACCGGACCGGAACGGCTCAAACCGGGCCAGACTGACTCAAACCTGTTTTGACCGGACCAGATAGGCTCAAACCGGTTTTGACCAGCTCAAATCAGACCAGACCAGCTCAAACCGGTTTTGTCCGGCTCAAACCGGACCAGACCGTCTCAAACCGGAACAAACCGGACAAGAACGGCTCAAACGTGTTTTGACCGGATTACACCGGATGAAACTGGACCAGACCGGCTCAAACCGGATTAGACCAGAACAAACCGCTGGATCAAACCGGTGTTGACCAGCTCAAACCGGACCAGACCGCCTCAAACAGGTTTTCTCCAGCTCAAACCGGACCAGACCGGCTCAAACCGGCTCAAACCAAACCAAACCGGCTTAAACCGGTTTTGACCGGCTCAAACTGAACCAGACCGGCTCAAACCAGACCAGACTGGCTCAAACCGGTTTTGAACGACTCAAAACGGACCAGACCGTATTGGACCGGATCAAACTGGAGCAGTCTGGCTCTAATCGGACCAGACCAGTTCAAACCGGATCAAACCGGACCAGACCGGCTCAAACCAGTTTTGACCGGCTGAAACCAGACCAGAGCGGCTCAAACCGGTTTTGACCGGCTGAAACCAGACCAGAGCGGCTCAAACCTGTTTTCTTCGGACCAGACCGGCTCAAAGCGGTTTTGACCGGCTCAAACCGGACCACACCAGCTCAAACCTGTTTTGAATGGCTCAAATCGGACCAGAACGGATCAAACCGGTTTTGACCGGCTCAAACCAGACCAGAACGGCTCATACCGGTTTTGACCGGATCAAACCGGATCAGAATGCATTAGACCGGATCAAACTGGACCAGACCGGCTCAAATGGGACCAGACCGGCTCAAACCAGATCATACCGGACCAGACCGGCTCATACCAGTTTTTACCAGGTCAAACCGGACCAGACCGGCTCAAATCAGACCAGACCGGCTCAAACCGGATCAAACCAGACCAGACCATCTCAAACAGGACCAGACTGGCTCAAACCGGCTCAAACCGGATCATACCGGACCAGACAGGCTCAAACCAGTTTTGACCAGCTCAAACCGGACCAGACCGGCTCAAACCGGATCAAACCGAACCAGAACCGCTCAAACGGGTTTTGACCGGCTCGACCCGAACCAGACTGGCTCAAACCGGCTCAAACCGGACCAGACAGGCTTAAATAGGTTTTGACCGGCTCAAACCGGACCAGACCATCTCAAACCTGTTTTGTTCGGACCAGACCGGCTCAAAGCGGTTTTGACCGGCTGAAACCGGACTCAAACTGGACCAGACCAGCTCAAACCTGTTTTGAACGGCTCAAACCGGACCAGACCGGCTCAAACCGGACCAGACCGACTCAAACCGGTTTTGACCGGACCAGACAGGCTAAAAACCGCTTTTGACCGGCTCAAACCGGACCAGACCAGTTCAAACCGGTTTTGACTGGCTCAAACCGGACCAGACCATCTCAAACCGGATCAAACCGGACAAGACCGGCTCAAACCTGTTTTGACCGGATTAGACCGGATGAAACTGGACCAGAACAGCTCAAACCGTATTAGACTGGATCAAACCGCCGGATCAAACCGGTTTTTCCCAGCTCAAACCGGACCAGACCGGCTCAAACCGGCTCAAACCAAACCAGACCGGCTTAAACCGGTTTTGACCGACTCAAACCCGACCAGACTGGCTCAAACCTGACCAGACTGGCTCAAACCGGTTTTGAACGGCTCAAACCGGACCAGACCGTATTGGACCGGATCAAGCTGGACCAGACCAGCTCAAATCGGACCAGACCGGCTCAAACCAGATGAAACTCGACCAGACCGGCTCAAACTTGTTTTCTTCTGACCAGACCGGCTCAAAGCGGTTTTGACCGGCTCAAACTGGACTCAAACCGGACCACACCAGCTCAAACCTGTTTTGAACGGCTCAAACCGGACCAGACCGGATCAAACCGGTTTTGACCGGCTCAAACCGGACCAGAACGGCTCAAACCGGTTTTGACCGGCTCAAACCGGATCAGAACGCATTAGACCGAATCAAACTGGACCAGACCAGCTCAAATAGGACCAGACCGGCTCAAACCAGATCATACCGGACCAGACCGGCTCAAACCAGTTTTTACCGAGTCAAACCGGACCAGACCGGCTCAAACCGGCTCAAACCGGATCAAACCGGACCAGACCGGATGAAATTGGTTTTGACCGGCTCAAACCGGATCAGACAGGCTCAAACCGGTTTTAACCGGCTCAAACTGGACGAGACCGGCTCAAACTGGTTTTGAACGGCTCAAACAGGACCAGACTGTATTAGACCAGATCAAAATGGACCAGAGCAGCTCAAGCCAGACCAGAGCGACTCAAACCGGATTAGACCGGATCAAATCGCTGGATCAAACCGGTTTTGAATGGTTCAAACCGGACTAGACCGTCTCAAGCCGGCTCAAACCGGATCAGACAGGCTCAAACCGGTTTTAACCAGCTCAAACCGTCTCTAATCGGACCAGACAGGCTCACACCGGTTTTGACCAGCTCAAACCGGACCAGACCGACTAAAACCTGTTTTGACCCGACCAGACAGGCTCAAACCCGTTTCGACCGGCTCAAACCGGACGAGACTGACTCAAACCTGTTTTGACCAGCCCAGAACGGCTCAAAGCGGTTTTGACCGGCTCAAACCGGACTCAAAAAGGACTAGATCGGCTCAAACCGGTTTTGACCAGCTCAAACCGGACCAGACCGTCTCAAACTGGATCAAACTGGACAAGACCGGCTGAAACCTGTTTTGACCAGATTAGAACAGATGAAACCGGACCAGACCGGCTCAAACCGGATTAGATCATATCAAACCGCCGGATCAAACTAGTTATGACTGGCTCAAACCGGAGCAGACAGGCCGAAACCGGTTTTGACCGGCTCAAACCGGAACACACCGGCTCAAACCGATTTTGACCGGCTCAAACTGGACCAGACCGGCTCAAACCGGCTCAAACCGGATCATACTGTACCAGTCCGTCTCAAACCGGTGTTGACCGGCTCAAACAGGACCAGACCGGCTCAAACTGGATCAAACCGGACCAGACCAGCTCAAACTGGTCCAGACTGGATTAAACCGGTTTTGACCGGCTCAAACCGGACCAGACCGGCTTAAACCGGTTTTGAACGGCTCAAACCGTACCAGACAGGCTCAAACCGGATTTGAACGGCTCGAACCGGACCAGACCGTATTAGACCCAATCAAACTGCACCAGACCGGCTCAAATCGGACCAGACCGGCTCAAACCGGATCAAACCGGACCAGACCGGCTCAAACCGGTTTTGACCAGCTCAAACCGGACCAGACCGGCTTAAACCGGTTTTGAACGGCTCAAACCGGACCAGACCGGCTCAAACCGGTTTTGACCGGCTCAAACCGGACTCAAACCGGACCAGAACTCCTCAAACCGGTTTTGACCGGCTCAAAACGGACCAGATCTGATCAAACCGGTTTTTAACGGCTCAAACAGAACCAGACCGGCTCAAACCGATTTTTGACCAGCTTAAACCGTACCAGACCGGCTCAAACCGGTTTTGAACGGCTCAAACAGGACCAGACCGGATGACACCAGATCAAACTGGACCATACCGGCTCAAACCGGACCATACCGGCTCAAACCGGACCAGACCGGCTGAAACCGGATCAAACCGGACCAGACAGGCTCCAACCGGACCAGACCGGCTCAAATCGGACCAGACCGGCTCAAACCGGATCAAACCCGACCAGACCGGCTCAAACCGGTTTTGACCAGCTCAAACCGTACCAGACCGGCTTAAACCCGTTTTGTTCAGACCAGAGCAGCTCAAAGTGGTTTTGACCAGCTCAAACCAGACTCAAACCGGACCAGAACAGCTCAAACCCGTTTTGAATGGCTCAAACCGGACCAGACCAGATCAAACCGGTTGTGACAGGCTCAAACAGGACCAGACCGGCTAAAACAGGTTTGGAACGGCTCAAACCGGACCAGACCGTATCAAACCGGTTTGGAACAGCTCGAACTGGACCAGACCGTATTAGACCGCATCACACTGGACCAGACCGCCTCAAATCGGACCAGACCGGCTCAAACCGGACCAGACCGACTCAAACCAGATCATACCGGACCGGATCAAGCTGGACCAGTCTGGCTCAAACCGGACCAGACCGGCTCAAACCGGATCAAACCCGACCAGACTGGCTCAAACCGATTTTGACCGGCTCAAACTGGACCAGATCGGCTCAAACCTGTTTTGTTCCGACCAGACAGGCACAAAGCGGTTTTGACCAGCTCAAACCGGACTCAAACCGGACCATTCCAGCACAAACCTATTTTGAACGGTTCAAACTGGACCAGACCGGCTCAAATAGGACCAGACTGGCTCAAACCAGATCATACCGGACCAGACTGGATCAAACCGGTTTTGACCGGCTCAAACCGGACCACACCGGCTAAAACCGGATCAAACGGACCAGAGTGACTCAAACCGGTTTTGACCGGCTCAAACCGGACCAGACGGCTCAATCCGGTTTTCACCGGCTCAAACCTCTTTTGACCGGCTCAAACTGGATCAAACCGGTTTAGACCGGATTAGACCGGATCAAACTGGACCAGACCAGCTCAAACCGGACCAGACAGATTCAAACCAGTTTTGACTGTCTCAGACCGAACCAGAACGGCTCAAACCGGTTTTGACCGGCTCAAACCGGACCAGATCGGCTCAAACCTGTTTTGTTCCGACCAGACAGGCACAAAGCGGTTTTGACCAGCTCAAACCGGACTCAAACCGGACCATTCCAGCACAAACCTATTTTGAACGGCTCAAACTGGACCAGACCGGCTCAAATAGGACCAGACTGGCTCAAACCAGATCATACCGGACCAGACTGGATCAAACCGGTTTTGACCGGCTCAAACCGGACCACACCGGCTAAAACCGGATCAAACGGACCAGAGTGACTCAAACCGGTTTTGACCGGCTCAAACCGGACCAGACGGCTCAATCCGGTTTTCACCGGCTCAAACCTCTTTTGACCGGATTAGACTGGCTCAAACCGGTTTAGACCGGATTAGACCGGATCAAACTGGACCAGACCAGCTCAAACCGGACCAGACAGATTCAAACCAGTTTTGACTGTCTCAGACCGAACCAGAACGGCTCAAACCGGTTTTGACCGGCTCAAACCGGACGAGACCGGATTAGACCAGATCATACAGGACCAGACCGGCTCAAACCGGTTTTCACCGGCTCAAACCTGTTTTGACCGGCCCAGACCGGCTCAAACCGGACCAGACCGGATCCAACCGTTTTTTCACGGCTCAAACCGGACCAGACCGGATCAAACCGGTTTTTACCGGATCAAACCGGAACAGACAGGCTCAAACCGGACCATACGGCTCAAACCGGTTTTCTCCAGCTCAAACCGGACCAGACGGCTCAATCCGGTATTCACCGGCTCAAACCTCTTTTGACCGGATTAGACTGGCTCAAACCGGTTTAGACCGGATTAGACCGCATCAAACCGGACCAGACCAGCTCAAACCAGACCAGACAGGTTCAAACCAGATTTGACCGTCGCAGACCGAACCAGAACGGCTCAAACCGGTTTTGACCGGCTCAAACCGGACGAGACCGGATTAGACCAGATCATACAGGACCAGACCGGCTCAAACCGGTTTTCACCGGCTCAAACCTGTTTTGACGGCACCCAGACCGGCTCAAACCGGACCATACCGGATCCAACCGGTTTTTAACGGCTCAAACCGGACCTGACCGGATCAAACCGGTTTTGACCGGCTCAAACCGGACCAGACCGGCTAAAACCGGATCAAACCGGACCAGAGCGGCTCAAACCGGTTTTGACCAGCTCAAACCGGACCAGACGGCTCAATCCGGTATTCACCGGCTCAAACCTCTTTTGACCGGATTAGACTGGCTCAAACCGGTTTAGACCGGATTAGACCGCATCAAACCGGACCAGACCAGCTCAAACCAGACCAGACAGGTTCAAACCAGTTTTGACCGTCTCAGACCGAACCAGCCCGTCTCAAACCGGTTTTGACCAGCTCAAACCGGACCAGAACGGATTAGACCAGATCATACTGGACCAGACCGGCTCAAACCGGTTTTCACCGGCTCAAACCTGTTTTGACCTGCCCAGACCGGCTCAAACCAGACCATAACGGACCAACCGGTTTTTAACGGCTCAAACCGGACCTGACCGGATCAAACTGGTTTTGACCGGCTCAAACCGGAACAGACCGGCTCCAACCTGTTTTGACCGGCTCAATCCGGATCAGTACGGGTTAGACCTGATCAAACTGGACCAGACTGGCTCAAATAGGACCAGACTGGCTCAAACCAGATCATACCGGACCAGACCGGATCAAACTGCATTTGAACGGCTCAAACCGGACCAGACCGTCTCAAACCGAATCAAACTGGACAAGACCGGCTCAAACCTGTTTTGACCGGATTAGACCGGATGAAACCGGACAAGACTGGCTCAAACCGGATTAGACCGGATCAAACCGCCGGATCAAACCGGTTTTGACCGTCTCAAACCGGACCAGACCGGCTCAAATCGGTTTTGACCGGCTCAAACTGGACCAGACCATATCAAACCAGTTTTGAACAGTTCGAATCGCACCAGTCCGGCTCAAACTGGCTCAATCCGGAACAGACCAGCTGAAACCGGTTTTGACCGGCTCAAACCGTACCAAACCGGCTCAAACCAGACCAGACTGACTCAAACCTGTTTTGACCGGACCAGACCGGCTCAAACCGGTTTTGACCTGCTCAAATGGGTTTTGACCGGCTCAAACCTCTTTTGACCGGCCCAGACCAGCTCAAACCGTTTTTCACCGGCTCCAACCGGACTCAAAATGGACCAGACCGGCTCAAAACGGTTTTGAACGGCTCAAACTGGACCAGACCGTCTGAAACCGAATCAAACCGGACAAGACCAGCTCAAACCAATTTTGACCGGATTAGACCTGATGAAACCGGACCAGACCAGCTGAAGCCGGATTAGACCGGATCAACCCACTGGATCAAACCGGTTTTGAACATCTCAAACCGGACCAGACCGGCTCAAACCAGACCAGACCGTATCAAACCGGTTTTGAACGGCTCAAACCGCACCAGACCAGCTCAAACTGGCTCAAACCGGACCAGACCGGCTCAAACCGGTTTTGAACGGCTCAAACCGGACCAGACCATATCAAACTGGTTTTGAATGGCTCGAACCAGACCAGACCGGCTCAATCTGGACCAGACTGACTCAAACGGGATCATACCGGACCAGATCAAGCTGGACCAGTCCGGCTCAAATCGGACCAGACCGGCTCAAACCGGATCAAACCCGACCAGACCGGCTCAAACCGGTTTTGACCGGCTCAAACCGGACCAGACCGGCTCAAACCTGTTTTGTTCGGACCAGACCGGCTCAAAGCGGTTTTGACCGGCTCAAACCGGACTCAAACCGGACCAGACCGGCTCAAACCGGTTTTAAACGGCTCAAACCAGACCAGACCGTATCAAACCGGTTTTGAACGGCTCGAACCGGACCAGACCGTATTAGACCGGATCAAACTGGACCAGACCGGCTCAAATCGGACCAGACCGGCTCAAACCGGATCAAACCGGACCAGACCGGCTCAAACCGGTTTTGACCGGCTCAAACCGGACCAGACCGGCTCAAACGGGCTCAAACCGGACCAGACCGGCTTAAACCGGTTTTCACCGGCTCAAACCAGACCAGACCGGCTCAAACTGGCCCAGACCGGCTCAAACCGGATCATACCGGACCTGACCGGCTCAAACCTGTTTTGACCGGCTCAAACCGGACCAGACCGGCTTATACCAGCTGAAACCGGATCATACCGGACCAGACCGGCTCAAACCGGTTTTGACCAGCTCAAACCGGACCAGACCGGCTCAAACCGGATCAAACCGGACCAGAGCGGCTCAAACCGGTTTTGACCAGCTAAAACCGGACCAGACCAGCTCAAACCGGACGAGACCGGCTCAAATCTGTTTTGACCGGATGAGACCGGATCAAACCGGACCACACCGGCTCAATCCGGACCACACCGAGTCAAACCGGTTTTTACTGGCTTAGACCGAACCAGATCGGCTCAAACCGGCTTTGACCGACTCAAACCGGATCAGACCGGATTAAACCGGATCATACTGGACCAGACCGGCTCAAATCGGACCAGACTGGCTCAAACCGGTTTTCACATCCTCAAACCTGTTTTGAACGGCCCAAAATGGCTCAAACCGGAACAGACCGGATCCAACCGGTTTTTAATGGCTCAAACTAGACCATACCGGATCAAACCGGATTTGACCGGCTCAAACCGGAACAGACCGGCTCAAACCGGTTTTGACCAGCTCAAACCGGACCAGACCGGGTCAAACCGGTTTTGACCGGCTCAAACCGGAACAGACCGGCTCGAACCGGTTTTGACCGGCTCAAATCAGACCAGACCGGCTCCAACCGGTTTTGACCGGCTCAAACCGGACCAGACGGGCTCAAACCGGATCATACCGGACCAGACCGGCTCAAACCGGTTTTACCGGCTCAAACCGGACCAGACCGTTTCATACAGGCTCAAACCGGATCATACCGATCCAGACCGGCTCAAACCGGATCAAACCGGACCAGAGCGTCTCAAACCGGTTTTGACCAGCTCAAACCGGACCAGACGGCTCAATCCGGTTTTCAATGGCTCAAACCTGTTTTGACCGGATTAGACTGGCTCAAACCAGTTTTGACCGGCTAAACCCGGACCAGACCGGCTCAAACTGGACCAGACCGGCTCAAACCTGTTTTTACCAGATTAGACCGGAACAAACCGGACCAGACCAGCTCAAACCGGACCATACCGGCTCAAACCGGTTTTGACCGGCTCAGACCGAACCAGACCGGCTCAAACCGGTTTTGACCGGCTCAAACCGGACCAGACCAGATTAGAACGGATCATACTGCACCAGACCGGCTTAATCCAGACCATACCGGCTCAAACCGGTTTTGACCGGCTCAGACCGAACCAGACTGGCTCAAACCGGTTTTGACCGGCTCAAGCCGGACCAGACCAGATTAGAACGGATCATACTGGACCAGACCGGCTCAATCCGGACCAGATCGGCTCAAACCGGTTTTCACCAGCTCAGACCGGATCAGAATGGATTACACCGGATCAAAATGGACAAGACTGGCTCAAACCAGATCAAACCAGACCAGAGCAGCTCAAAACGGTTTTCACCGGCTCAAACCAGACCAGACGGCTCAAACCGGTATTCACCGGCTCAAACCTGTTTTGACTGGATTAGACTGGCTCAAACCAGTTTTGACCAGCTAAAACCAGACCAGCCCAGTTAAAACCGGACCAGACCGGCTCAAACCTGTTTTGACCGGATTAGACCGGATCAAACTGGACCAGACCGGCTCAAACCGGTTTTTACCGTCTCAAACCGGACTAGACCGGCTCTAAGCGGCTCAAACCGGTTGATACCGGATCCTACCGGACCAGACCGGCTCAAACCGGTTTTGACCAGCTCAAACCGGACCAGACCGGATCATACCGGCTCATAAAGGATCATACCGGAGCAGACCGGCTCAAACCGGTTTTGACTGGCTCAAATCGGACCAGACGGCTCAAGCTGGTATTCACCAGCTCAAACCTGTTTTGACCGGATTAGACTGGCTCAAACCGGTTTTGACCGGCTAAAACCAGACAAGACCGACTCAAACCAGACAAGACCAGCTCAAACATGTTTTGACCAGATTACACCGGATCAAACCAGACGAGACCGGCTCAAACCGGACCAGACCCGCTCAAACCGGTTTTGACCGGGTCAGACCGGACCAGACCGGCTCAAACCGGATGAAACCAGAACAGACCCGCTCAAACCGGTTTTGACTGGCACAAACCGTACCAGACCGTATCAAACCGTTTTTAAACGGCTCGAACCGGACCAGACAGGCCGAAACCGGTTTTGACCGGCTCAAACCGGACCAGAGAAGCTCAAACCTGTTTTCTTCGGCCAGACCGCCTCAAAGCGGTTTTGACCGGCTCAAACCGGACTCAAAGCGGACCATACCAGCTCATACCTGTTTTGAACTGCTCAAACCGGACCAGACCGGATCAAACCGGTTTTAAACGGCTCGAACCGGACCAGACCGTATTAGACCGGATCAAACTGGGCCAGACCGTCTCAAACCGGACTAGACTGGCTCAAAGAAGCTCAAACCGGATCATACCGGACCAGACCGGCTCAAACCTGTTTTGACCGGATTAGATCGGATGAAACCGGACCAGACCGGCTCAAACCGGATTAGACCAGATCAAACTGCCGGATCAAACCGCTTTTGACCGGGTCAAACCGAACCAGACCGGCTTAAACCGGTTTTGACCGGCTCAAACTGGACCAGACCTTCTCAAACCTCTTTTGTTCAGATCAGACCGTCTCAAAGCGGTTTTGAAAGGCTCAAACCGGACTCAAACCGGACCAGACCAGCTCAAAGCTGTTTTGAATGGCTCAAACCGGAACAGACCGGCACAAACCGGACCATACCGAATCAAAACTGTTTTGAACGGACCAGACAGGCTCAAACCGGTTTTGACCGGCTCAAACCAGACCAGACCGGTTCAAACCTGTTTTGACTGGCTCAGACTGGTCGAAACCGGTTTTGTCCGGCTCAAAACGGACCAGATCGGCCGAAACCGGTTTTGACCGGATCAAACCGGACCAGACCGGCTCAAACCGGTTTTTCCCAGCTCAAACCAGACCAGACCAGCTCAATCCGGCTCACACCAAACCAGTCCCGCTTAAACCGGTTTTGACCGGCTCAAACCTGACCAGACCTCCTCAAACCGGACCAGACTGGCTCAAACCGGTTTTGAACGGCTCAAACCAGACCAGACCGTATCAAACCAGTTTTGGACGGCTCGAACCGCACCAGACAGTATCAAACCGATTTTGAACGGCTCGAACCGGATCAGACCGTATGGGACCAGATCAAGCTGGACCAGACCGGCTCAAATCGGACCAGACTGGCTCAAACCGGATGAAACCCGACCAGAGCAGCTCAAACTGGTTTTGACCCGCAGAAACTGGACCAGACCGGCTCAAACCTGTTTTCTTCGGACCAGACCAGTTTAAAGCGGTTTTGACCGTCTCTAACCGGAATCAAAACGGACCAGACTGGCTCAATCCTCTTTTGAACGGCTCAAACCGGACCAGACCGGGTCAATCCGGACCAGACCGACTCAAACCTGTTTAGACCGGACCAGACAGGCTCAAACCGGTTTTCACCGGCTCAATCCGGACCAGACTGGCTCAAACCTGTTTTTACCGGCCCAGACCGGCTCAAAGCGGTTTTGACCGGCTGATACCAGTCTCAAACCTGACCAGACCGGCTAAAACCGTTTTCGACCGGCTAAAACCGGAGCAGACCGTCTCAAACTGGATCAAACTGGACAAGACTGGCTTAAACCTGTTTTCACAGGATTAGACCGGATGAAACAGGACCAGAGCGGCTCAAATCTCTTTTTTTCGGACCAGACCGACTCAAAACGGTTTTGAAAGGCTCAATCCGGACTCAAACTGGAACAGACACGCTGAAACCTGTTTTAAACAGCTCAAAGCGGACAAGACCGACTCAAACCGGACCAGACCGGCTCAAACCTGTTTTGACCAGATTAGACCGGATCAAACCGGACCAGACCAGCTCAAACCGGATTAGACCGGATCAAACCACTGGATCAAACCGGTTTTGACTGGCTCAAACCACACCAGACCGGCTTAAACCGGTTTTGACAGGCTCAAACCCGACCAGACCGGCTCAAACCGGACCAGACCAGCTCAAACCGGTTTTGACCGGCTAAAACCGGACCAGACCGTATCAAACCGGTTTTGGATGGCTCGAACCACCCCAGACAGTATCAAACCGGTTTTCAACGGCTCGAACTGGACCAGACCGTATTGGACTGGATCAAGCTGGAACAGACCGGCTCAAATCGGAACAGACCGGCTCAAACCGGATCAAACCGGACCAGACCGACTCAAACCTGTTTTGACCGGCACAGACCAGCTCAAATCGCTTGTGACCTGTTCAAACGGGACTCAAACCGGACCAGACCGGCTCCAACCGGTTTTGACCAGCTCAAACCGGACCAGACCGGCTCAAACCTGTTTTGACCGGCCCAGACTGGCTCAACGCGGTTTTGACTGGCTCAAACCGGACTCAAACCGGACCAGAGCGTATCAAACCGGTTTTGGATGGCTCGAAACGCATCAGACCGTATCAATCCGGTTTTGAACGGCTCGAACCGAACCAGACCGTATTGGACCGGATCAAGCTGGACCAGAACGTCTCAAATAGGACCAGACGGGCTCAAACCGGTTCAAACCCGACCAGACCGGCTCAAACCGGTTTTGACCGGCTCAAACCGGACCAGACCGGCTCAAACATGTTTTCTTCGGACCAGACCGGCTCAAAACGGATTTCATCGGCTCAAACCGGACTCAAACCGGACCATACCAGCTCAATCCAGTTTTGAACAGCTCAAACTGGACAAGACCGGCTCAAACCGATTTTGCCCGGCTCAAACCGGACCAGACCGGCTCAAACCGGTTTTGACCGGCTCAAACCGGACCAGACCGGCTCAAACCGGATCAAACAGGAACAGACCAGCTCAAATCGGTTTTGACCGGCTCATACCGGACCAGAACGGCTCAAACCGGTTTTGACCGGCTCAAACCGGACCAGACCGGCTCAAAACGGATCATACCGGACCTGACCGGCTCAAACAGGCTCCAACCGGATCATACCGGACCAGACCGGCTCAAACCGGCTCAAACCAAACCAGACCGGCTTAAACCGGATTTGACCAGCTCAAACCGGACCAGACAGGTTCAAACCTGTTTTGTTCGGACCAGACCGGCTCAAAGCGGTTATACCGGCTCAAACTGGACTCAAACCGGACCAGACCAGCTCAAAACTGTTTTGTACGGCACAAACCGGACCAGAGCGATTCAAACCGGATTAGACCGGATCAAACCGCCTGATCAAACCTGTTTTCACCGGCTCAAACTGGTTTGGAACGGCTCAAACCGGACGAGACCTGTAGAGGATTACGTGCTCACAAACAGGGTGTTCCCGATAAGTCCTGCTCTCGCAAACGAAGCAGGGCGTTCCCCATAAGTCCTGCTCTCGCAAACGAAGCAGGGCGTTCCCCATAAGTCCTGCTCTCGCAAACGAAGCAGGGCGTTGGGGGCCTGTTTATATGTAAATATCTTGAAAATCCAGAAAGTCAGGGAAAGGTCAGAAAAACAACAATGTGTCTTGTGACTTGGCAACATTCCACGACTGTATAAAATAAAGCGGGCCGCCATCATTGGCTTTGTCTTGTCTTGTGTTGTCTTGTGTGTTCATTCCTTTGTTTAGGAAACACGCGGACCCCAACATCTGGCGCAGCGAGCAGGGTCCGTGGCTCCACGAGCAAGGAACCGGAGAACACCCGGGCAGGTAAATAAAGAAAGGGGACCCACGGAAAATAATGGGGAATTCCACCTCTCTGGCCTCTGAATATTTGTGGTTACTCCAGGGACTGTTGATGTCTATAGGAGTAGAAGTTAGTTAAGGAACATAAGACTTTGAAGCGATTGTTTGCCCATGTTGAACAACATTGTTATTGGTTTCAATACCAAACCAAAGTGCAGTTAAATAGAAAGGAATGGTTTAAGTGGTTAAAGCCCTGCGTCGAGCTCATCAGCGGGGGCAAACGTTGCCTCTGACTTTGTGGACTTTGTGTAGTTCCATTACTCAGGATTAGAGTTACTTGAAACTGACTCAGAGCATGGCGATACTGCCACAGGAGGTGAGGCATCTGAAGCTTTAGAGAGGAGTGATCCTAGAGAGGAACATATTTACGCCCCGGTTGTTGAGGACAAGGAATTGGAAAAAGAGCTAATGCCTCCTTCATCTGAAGGAAATTCTGATTTGCAGCGCATTTTAGAGCTGTTACAACAGTTGTTAAAATTGCAAGGTACCGCTGCTCCTGTTTCATACTGGTGTGGTTGATTCAGACTATAAAGGCGAAATTCAATTGGTTATTAGTTCCTCAATTCCTTGGAGTGCCAGTCTAGGAGACAGGATTTCTCAATTATTACTCCTACCTTATATTAAAGTTGGAAACAGTGAGATAAAAAGAACAGGAGGGTTCGGAAGCACTGATCAGGCAGGAAAGGCTGCATATTGGGCAAGTCTGGTCTCTGAGAGCAGACCTGTGTGTAAGGCCATTATTCAAGGAAAACAGTTTGAAGGGTTGGTAGACACTGGAGCAGATATCTCTGTCATTGCTTTAAATCAGTGGCCAAAAACTTGGCCTAAACAAAAGGCTGGTACAAGACTTGTCGTAGGCACAGCTTCAGAAGTGTGTGAAAGTACAATGATTTTACATTGTTTAGGACCAGATAAGAAAGTACTGTTCAGCCAATGATTACTTCAATTCCTGTTAATCTATGGGGTCGAGATTTATTACAACAATGGGGTGCGGAAATCATTATGCCCGCTCCATTATACAGCCCCACGAGTCAAAAAATCATGACTAAGATGGGATATATACCAGGAAAGGGGTTAGGAAAAAATTAAAATGGCATTAAAGTCCCAATTGAGACTGAGAAAAATCAAGAAAGAAAAGGAATAAGGTATTCTTTTTAGGGGCGGCCACTGTAGCGCCTCCTAAACCCATTCCATTAACTTGGAAAACAGAGAAACCGGTATGGGTAAATCAGTGGCCGCTACCGAAGCAAAAACTGGAGGCTTTACATTTATTAGCAAAGGAACAATTAGAAAAAGGACACATTGAGCCTTCATTCTCACCCTGGAATTCTCCTGTATTTGTAATTCAGAAAAAATCAGGCAAATGGCGGATGTTAATGGACTTAAGAGCCGTAAATGCTGTAATTCAACCCATGGGGCCTCTTCAACCCGGATTGCCCTCTCCGGTCATGATCCCAAAAGACTGGCCTTTAATTATAATTGATGATCTTAAGGATTGCTTTTTTACCATTCCTCTGGCAGAGCAATATTGTGAAAAATTTGCCTTTACTATACCAGCCATAAATAATAAAGAACTAGCCACCAGGTTTCAGTGGAAAGTACTACCTCAAGAAATGCTAATTATGGACCTCAGTCACAATTTGTTCTTGGCCTTCTCGATTCCTTCTCTTTAGAACATATGATGATTTCTATTGACTGGGAAACGTTGGGACAGGCTGTCCTTGATCGTTCACAATGGCTTCAATTAAAAAGTTGGTGGTGGGAGGAAGCAAGAGTACAAGCTAGAAAAAATGCTACCCGAAATCCCCCAGGACCTACTGAAGAGCAGCTTACGGGTTCAGGACAATAGGCCACTCCTAATGCTCAGGCAGGCCTAGATGATATTGCTCTCACTTAGATTAAAGCCTTGTTTATAAAAGCGTGGACTAAGGTTGAAATAGCGGGTAAAACTTCTTTACCTTTTGTAAAGATCCTACAAGGAGCCACTGAGCTGTATCCAGATTTTGTAGCCCGTCTTCAAGATGCTGTATTAAAGACTGTAGGTTCAGGCCCTGCTGCTAAAATTCTTTTGCATACTCTGGCTTTTGAGAGTGTTAATCCCGAGTGCCAAAAATTGCTGCGTCCTCTAAAAGCTAGTGGAGCTGATTTAGCTGAATACATTCGGGCTTGTGCAGGTGTTGGAGGAGCTATTTACAATGCTCAGTTGTTTGCTGGGGCACTTTCTAAGGCTTTAAAAGGCAATTCTAAACAAAGTATATGCTATCAATGTGGAAAACCCGGTCATTTTAAAAAGGAATGCCGGAAAAAATTAGGCTCTTCTGCTCTAAAAGAAAAAAGGTTACCATCTGATATGTGTAAACAAAGTGGCAAGGGTCGACATTGGATCAATGAATGCCATTCAAAAACTGATAAAGTGGAATGTATTGTCACCCCTCTCAGGAAGCACCAGCCCCGCAGGCTTGGGGCCCCAACAACTACAATGCAGGCCTATGCCAGTACCCAGTGAGCAGTGGCTTACAACATCAAAGAATGACCTCGAGTCCTCCTTAAAGACATCTTACCCTAACCCAGTTTCTCAGCTTTATGCTGCCACTAAACAGAGTGCCACTGCTGACCTAGCTATTGTCCAACCTTATACTTTATCTCCTAATGGAGGAATATATAAGTTGGCTACCGAGTGTGTGGTCCTTTGCCAAAGGGACATGTAGGACTTTACTAGGTCAAAGCAGCAGCGCTATGCGGTTAATGGTGGTCCCAGGAATTATTGATCCTGATTTTACTGATGAAATCCTTATTATGGTACAAGTCTCACAATTTATGCGCCTAGAGGCAAGGGAACGTATTGCACAATTGCTTTTATTGCCTTTTTTCCTTTCTTATCTAGAGATGTGTCTTGTCAAGGAGGTTTCGTAGTACTGGGAAAACTGTTTTCTGGGAAACTTTAGTTTCTGATCAAAAACCTTTATGTTCATTGCAAATTAATGGGATACTTTTGAGGATTAGTCGACACAGGAGAGGATGTATCTAATAATGTTTGGCTCAATGGCCTATCACTGGAAAAAGAAACAAGTATCGGTTCCTCTATCTGGCCTAGGTACTGCTTCTATAGTCTACCAAACTGTCGAGCCCCTGAGCTGTGTAGGACCTGAAGGACAACAAGGAAAAGTGTTCTTTTATATTGTTCCCATTAATATTAACCTTTAGGGCCGTGATCTTTTACAACAATTTGGTGCCTTTTTAGGCATTCCTCATATTTCTTCTGCTGCCAAAAATATGATGTTCAAAATGGGCTACAATCCTTTAAACTCTTAGCCACTGTCCACAAGCCTCAAGCTTTACAATTAAGGTGGAAAACTACAACTCCTGTTTGGGTGGAACAGTGGCCATTATATAAATAAAAACTTAAGGCTTTAAAGAATTTAGTTAAGGAACAATTGGCCGAGGGGCATATTGAACCAAGTACTTCTGCATGGAATTCCCCTGTGTTTGTCTTGTCAAAAAAAAAAAAAAAAAGAAAGAAAGAAAGAAAATGGCACTTATTAACTATAGAGCTGTAAATACTTGTATTCAGCCTATGGGGACTTTATCCCCTGTAGCAGAAGAAGAATTGTCATTTGTAGAAAATAGAATTAGTGAAGCTCACCTTGATTATATTGCACCCAATCTTCCACTTTCATTGTGTCTTTTGCATACTCCCCATTCACCAATGGCCGTTTTACACCAAGATAATAATATTCTGGAGTGGCTGTTTTTGGCTAAGAAAGCCATTAAGAAAATTCACCCATATATTGATAAATTGGCTGAATTAATTATTAAAGGATGACATCGAGTTTGTCAGTTGCTTGGTGCTGACCCTATAAAAATTATTCTCATTCAGCTTTGCCAGGACCTTTATCTTTTGGCAATAGTCAGATTGATTCTTTACTTATTGGCAGTGTCCACTGGGCTCAGGATGAGCACCAACTACATCATACTAATAGTTTAGGATTACAACGGCGATTTTCTATAACACGCCGTCAAGCCCGAGCTATTGTCAGAGCCTGCTGATCTTGTGCTCCTATTATTACACCTTTTTTAAGTCCAGGTATTAATCCTCAAGGCATTCAACAAAATCACATTTGGCAAATGGATGTAACTATGTTCCTTCCTTTGGTCGTTTAAAATATGTTCATCATGCTATTGATATGTGGTCACATTTACAGTGGGCTACGCCATTACCCTCTGAAAAGGCTGACTCTGTTATTACTCATTTACTTACTTGCTTTGCAGTTATGGGAGTCCCTGCTGAATTAAAAACTGATAATGCCCCTGCTTATTGCTCTCAAATTGGCTGCCTTCCTCTCTTTATACCATATTCATCATTGCACTGGTATTCCATTTAACAGTCAAGCTCAAGCAATTATTGAAAGAGCCAATGCTACCTTAAAATTATAATTTTTAAAACTAAAAAGGGGAAATGGGCGAGATTCCCCAAAACATCAAATTCTGAAAGCCCTTTTTACTTTAAATTTTCTCAACCATTGGTGCCAATTACAGCAGTCTGCAGCGGTGAAACATTTTCAACAGCCTTTAGAAAAGCCGCAAAACAGTAATCTGTGGGTGTATTATCCTTCATTACAAGGAAAATATTTAAAAGGAAAAGTTTTACAATGGGGCCGAGGCTATGCTCTTGTCCATTACAGGTACCGGAGACAAGTGGTTTCCAACTCGGGTTGAAACAGTGCCATGGCGAAGAGAAGCCAATCGAAGAGTTCCTGAAGGAATTCCAGGAGCTAAATCTGAGCGCTCAGAGAACATTCACCTTCGGAACTCGTGCGGAGCCTCCGACATGGGGACAACTGAAAAGGTTAAGAAGCTGAAGGGGTTGTTCAACAAGCTGGGCAGCCCAAAACCCCACTGACTTTATTCCTGGCTATGCTGGCCGTAGTAAATTGTCAGGTAACAGCTGGAGAATTTACATACTGGGCTTATATTCCTTTTCCACCCTTATATCAAGGTGTGGCCTGGGGAGACAGAGAAGTCCCAGTATTTACTAATGATACTGCTTGGATGCCATCGCCTTTTTTAAACCAGGATCCTGAATTAAACACTGGCACTGTAAATAGTTCATATCAATTTGGGGTTGAAGGGTTACCTATATGTCTTGAGGGAGTAGTCCACATTGTCTGCATCTTTCTCATGAGGCTTGGGCTGTTCGCTATAACCATAGTCATATCTCTGCCTTTACTATGATTATTGTTGCTCAAAGTTTTAAGTATACTCATACTGCAGTACTTAATGAAACTCTGCCAAGTACATTATCTTTATGCCCTATCCCTGATGTGTCTGGAGGTGTTTCCCAACTAGAGTGGACTAGATGTAAAAGTAGTGGGCCACAATTGTTGTTAGAAGTAACAGGGAAGAGTCGTAAATACCTTGTTACAGATTGGAGTGTACATGGAGATTTTCAGACTAAATTCAGCCATGTCAACTTGCGTTGGCATAAAGGTAATCACAGCATTTCTGCAGATGGCAATGAAACTATTATTTGGCATGATGGTGGTCTATCACCCCCTTGCCACATTTGGCTAATACCTCACAAATACAAGGTCATATTTGGAAGTTGCTAGCTGCTGGTAAACCAATGTTCACTTTCACGGGAAACATGTCCTTAAATCTTACTAATATTGCTAACCCTTTCCATATATCTTTGCATCAAAATAGTTCTAGATATGTTATTGCATGTGTAAGAAAGCCTTACTTGTTGTTGACAGGAATTTTTAAATGGGATAATAATACAGGGGTAGTTAACTGTACAAACAATTGTACATTCTTAAGTTGTATAAATACTACTTGGTGGAATAATAATTGGAATGAGTCTCATTCCGATTTATATAAGGGCCAGAAAAGAAACCTGGCTACCTGTAAACTTAACACGTACTTGGAGTGAATCTGCTGGGATTACTCAAATTTACAAGGTTATGCAAGATCTTGTCCACCGTGAGTCAGAGGATGGTTGAAATCGTCGTGACCGGTGATAGGACTTCTAGCAATTGCTTCCACCGCCGCTGTTGCTGGATTAGCTCTACACCGGAATATACAAAATGCAGAATTTGTGCAACAATGGCATGAACAATCACATTTGTTGTGGCAGTAGCAACGAGACATAGATGCTCATTTGACTGAACGAGTAGATAATCTGGAACAAGTGGTTTCTTGGTTGGGAGATCAGCTAACAGTGTTGAATACCTGAGCTTTGTTGAAATGTGATTGAAACACTACCCAATTTTGTATTACTCCTGTTCCTTTAAACAGCACTGTACATAATTGGACTGAGATAAAGAGACTTTTAATTGGTCACAATAATCTTTCCCTAGAAATACAAGAATTAACACAGAACATTTCTGAAACATTTTGCAATCAGTTACTGTTGCTGACTGGTGCAGATTTGATGACTGGTATTGCACAAAGTTTGACATCTTTGAATGCTATGAGCTCTGTAAAAACTTTGCTGACCTCTGTTTCTAGTAATGTATGGATTGTTGTTCTTGCCTTTGTCATTTTCACAGTCTGCTGGAGACGGTGCCAAAGGGCAAACACCAAATCCCAGCGAGCCCAACATGTAGTGATGGTTTTAAAAAAAATTCAAACTTGTAAATAAGGAAAGGGGAAATGTAGAGGATTACGTGCTCACAAACAGGGTGTTCCCGATAAGTCCTGCTCTCGCAAACGAAGCAGGGCGTTCCCCATAAGTCCTGCTCTCGCAAACGAAGCAGGGCGTTCCCCATAAGTCCTGCTCTCGCAAACGAAGCAGGGCGTTGGGGGCCTGTTTATATGTAAATATCTTGAAAATCCAGAAAGTCAGGGAAAGGTCAGAAAAACAACAATGTGTCTTGTGACTTGGCAACATTCCACGACTGTATAAAATAAAGCGGAGCGCGCCATTCGAGGCGGCCGCCATGTTTGTCTTGTCTTGTGTTGTCTTGTGTGTTCATTCCTTTGTTTAGGAAACACGCGGACCCCAACAAGACCGTCTCAGACCGGCTCAAACCGGACCACACTGGCTCAAACCGGTTTTCACCGTCTCAAACCGGTCCAGACCGGCTCAAACCAGCTCAAACTTGATCAAACTGGAACAGACCCGCTAAAATCCGTTTTGACCGGCACAAACCGGACCAGACCGTATCAAACCGGTTTTAAATGGCTCGAACCAGAATAGACCGTATTAGACCGGATCAAACTGGGCCAGACCATGTCATATCGGACCAGACAGCCTTAAACCGGTTTTGACCGGCTCAAACCGGATCAGACCGTCCGAAACCGGTTTTGACCGGCTCAAACCAGACCAGACCGGCTTAAACCACTTTTGACCGGCTCAAACCGGACCAGACCTTCTCAAACCACTTTTGATCGGACCAGACCGGCTCAAAGCGGTTTTGAAAGGCTCAAACCGGAATCAAACCAGACCAGACCAGCTCAAACCTGTTTTGAACGACTCAAACCCGACCAGACTGGCTCAAACCGGACCAGACCGACTCAAACCTGTTTTTAACGGAGCAGACAGGCTCAAACTGGTTTTGACCGGCTGAAACCGGTTTTGACCCGCTCAAACCGGACCAGACTGGATCAAAGCGGACCAGACCGGATGAAACTGGTTTTGACCAGCTAAAACCGGAGCAGTCCAGCTCAAACTGTTTTTGACCGGCTGAAACCGGACCAGACTGGCTCAAACCAGTTTTGAACGGCTCAAACCGGACAAGATCGTATTAGAGAAGAGCAAAATGGACCAGACCGGCTCAAACCTGTTTTGAACGGCTCAAACTGGATCAGACCGTCTCAAACTGGATCCAACAGGATCATACCGGACCAGACAGGCTCAAACCATTCTGACTGGCTCAAACCGGATGAGACCGGCTCAAACCAGCTCTGACCAGACCAGACCGGCTCACACCGGTTTTGACCGGCTCAAACCGGACCGGACCGGCTCAAACCGGATCAAAGCGGAACAGACCCGCTAAAACCGGTTTTGACCAGCACAAACTGGACCAGACCGAATCAAACCGGTTTTAAACGCTCGAACCGGACCAGACCGTATTAGACCGGAAAAAACTGGGCCAGACCGGCTCAAATCGGACCAGACCTGCTCAAACCAGATAATACTGGACCAGACCGGCTCAAACCGATTTTGACCAGCTCAAACCCGACCATACTGGCTCAAACTGGTTTTGACCGGCTCTAAAAGGACCAGATCGGCTCAAAACGGATCAAACCGGACCAGACCGGCTCAAACCGGACCAGACGGCTCAAACCGGTATTCACTGGCTAAAACCTGCTTTCACCGGATTAGACTGGCTCAAACCGGTTTTAAACGGCGAAAATTGGACCAGACCGGCTCAAACCGGACCAGACGGGCTCAAACCTGTTTTGACCGGATTAGACCGGATCAAACCAGAACAGACCGGCTCAAACCAGACCAGACCGGCTCAAACCGGTTTTGACCGGCTCAAACCGGACCAGACCGGCTCAAACCGGTTTTGACCAGCTCAAACCGGACCAGACCGGCTGAAACTTGTTTTGACCGGATTAGACCCGATGAAATCGGACCAGACCGGCTCAAACCTGACCAGACCAGCTCAAACCGGACCAGACTGGCTCAAACCGGATTTGAATGGCTCAAACCGGATCAGACCATATCAAACCGGTTTTGGAAGGCTCGAACTGCGCCAGACCGTATCAAACCGGTTTTGAACGACTCGAACCGGGCCAGACCGTATTGGACCGGATCAAGCTGGATCAGACCGGCTCAAATAGGACCAGACTGGCTTAAACTGGATCAAACCCGTCCTGACCGGATCAAACCGGTTTTTACCAGCTCAAACCGTACCAGACCGGCTCAAACCTGTTTTCTTCGGACCAGACCGGCTCAAACCTGTTTTGACCTGCCCAGACTGGCTCAAACCGGTTTTCACTGGCTCAAACCGGACTCAAACCGGACCAGAGCGTACCAAACCGGTTTTGGGCGGCTCGAACCGCACCAGACCGTATCAATCCGGTTTTGAACGGCTCAAACCGGATCAAACCCGACCAGACCGGCTCAAACCGGTTTTGACCGGCTCAAACTGGACCAGTCCGGCTCAAACCTGTTTTCTTCGGACCAGACCGGCTCAAAGCGGTTTTGACCGGCTCAAACCGGACTCAAACCGGACCATACCAGCTCAAACCTGTTTTGAACGGCTCAAACCGGACCAGACCGGCTCAAAGCGGATCAAACCGGACCAGACCGGCCGAAACCAGTTTTGACCGGCTCAAACCGGACCAGACCGTCTCAAACCTCTTTTGTTCGTACCACACCGGCTCAAAGCGGTTTTGAAAGGCTCAAACCGGACTCAAACCAGACCAGACCAGCTCAAACCTGTTTTGAACGGCTCAAACTGAACCAGACCAGCTCAATCCGGACCAGTCCGACTAAAACCTGTTTTGAACGAACCAGACAGACTCAAACCGGTTTTGACCAGCTCAAACCGGACCAGACTGGCTCAAACCTGTTTTGACCGGCACAGACCGGCTCAAAGCGGTTTTGACTGGCTCAAACCGGACACAAACCGGACCAGAGCGTATCAAACCGGTTTTGGACGGCTCGAACCGCACCAGACTGTATCAATCCGGTTTTGAACGGCTTGAACCGGACCAGACCGTATTGGACTGGATCAAGCTGGACCAGAACGTCTAAAATCGGACCAGACGGGCTCAAACAGGATCAAACCCGACCAGACCGGCTCAAACCGGTTTTGACCGGGTCAAACCGGACCAGGCCGGCTCAAACATGTTTTCTTCGGACCAGAACGGCTCAAAACGGTTTTCATCAGCTCAAACCGGACCATACCAGCTCAGTCCAGTTTTGAACAGCTCAAACTGGACAAGACCGGCTCAAACCGATTTTGCCCGGCTCAAACCGGACCAGACCGGCTCAAACCGGTTTTGACCGGCTCAAACCGGACCAGAACGGCTCAAACCGGATCAAACCGGAACAGACCAGCTCAAATCGGTTTTGACCGGCTCATACCGGACCAGAGTAGCTCAAACCGGTTTTGACCGGCTCAAACCGGACCAGACCGGCTCAAAACAGATCATACCGGACCTGACCGGCTCAAACAGGCTCCAACCGGATCATACCGGACCAGACCGGCTCAAACCGGCTCAAACCGAACCAGACCGGCTTAAACCGGATTTGACCGGCTCAAACCGGACCAGACAGGTTCAAACCTGTCTTCTTCGGACCAGACCGGCTCAAAGCGGTTATACCGGCTCAAACCGGACTCAAACCGGACCAGACCAGCTCAGAACTGTTTTGTACGGCTCAAACCGGACCAGAGCGACTCAAAGCGGATTAGACCGGATCAAACCGCCAGATCAAACCGGTTTTGACCGGCTCAAACCGGTTTGGAATGGCTCAAACCGGACGAGACCGGCTCAGACCGGCTCAAACCAGACCACACTGGCTCAAACCGGTTTTGACCGGATCAAACCGGACCACACCGGCTCAAACCGGCTCACACCTGATCATACCGGACCAGACCGGCTCAAACTGGTTTTCACCGTCTCAATCCGGACCAGACCGGCTCAAACCAGCTCAAACTTGATCAAACCGGAACAGATTCGCTAAAATCCGTTTTGAACGGTTCAAACCGGACCAGACCGTATCAAACCGGTTTTAAACGGCTCGAACCAGACTAGACCATATTAGACCGGATCAAACTGGGCCAGACCATGTCATATCGGTCCAGACAGCCTTAAACAGGTTTTGACGGACCAGACCAGCTCAAACTGTTTTGAACGACTCAAACCCGACCAGACCGGCTCAAACCTGACCAGACCAACTCAACCCTGTTTTGAACGGAGCAGACAGACTCAAACCGGTTTTGACCAGCTCAAAAGTTTTGACCAGTTCAAAACGGACCAGAGCAGCTGAAACCGGCTCAAATCAAACCAGACCGGCTTAAACCGGTTTTGAGCGGCTCAAACCCGACCAGACCGGCTCAAACCGGACCAGACTGGCTCAAACCGCATAAACCCGACCAGACCGGCTCAAATCGGTTTTGACCGGCTCAAACCGGACCAGACCGGCTCAAACCTGTTTTCTTCGGACCAGACCGGCTCAAAGCGGTTTCGACCGGTTCAAACCGGACTCAAACGGGACCACACCAGCTCAAACCTGTTTTGAACGGCTCAAACTGGACCAGACCGTATCAAATCAGTTTTGACCGGCTAAAACTGGACCACACTGGCTCAAACCGGTTTTGACCCTCTCAAAAGGGACCAGACCGTATTAGACCAGATCAAACTGGGCCAGAGCGGCTCAAACCGGATCAGACCGGCCGAAACCGGTTTTGACTCTCTCAAACCGGACCAGACCGGCTTAAACCGGTTTTGACCGCCTCAAACCGGACCGGACCGGCCGAAACCGATTTTGACTCTCTCAAACCGGACCAGACCGGCTCAAACCGGTTTTCACCGTCTCAAACCAGTTTTGACCGGCCCAAACCGGCTCAAACCGGACCAGACCGGCTTAAACCAGTTTTGACCGGCTCAAACCGGAACAGACCTTCTCAAACCACTTTTGTTCGGACCAGACCGGCTCAAAGCGGTTTTGAAAGGCTCAAACCGGAATCAAACCGGACCAGACCAGCTCAAACCTGTTTTGAACGACTCAAACCCGACCAGACCGGCTCAAACCTGACCAGACCAACTCAACCCTGTTTTGAACGGAGCAGACAGACTCAAACCGGTTTTGACCAGCTCAAACCGGACGAGACCGGCTCAAACCAGTTTTGACCGGTTCAAAACGGACCAGAGCGGCTGAAACCGGCTCAAATCAAATCAGACCGGCTTAAACCGGTTTTGAGCGGCTCAAACCCGACCAGACCGGCTCAAACCGGACCAGACTGGCTCAAACCGCTCAAACCCGACCAGACCGGCTCAAATCGGTTTTGACCGGCTCAAACTGGACCAGACCGGCTCAAACCTGTTTTCTTCGGACCAGACCGGCTCAAAGCGGTTTCGACCGGTTCAAACCGGACTCAAACGGGACCACACCAGCTCAAACCTGTTTTGAACGGCTCAAACCGGACCAGACCGTATCAAACCGGTTTTGACCGGCTAAAACTGGACCACACTGGCTCAAACCGGTTTTGACCCTCTCAAAAGGGACCAGACCGTATTAGACCAGATCAAACTGGGCCAGAGTGGCTCAAACCGGATCAGACCGGCCGAAACCGGTTTTGACCGGCTCAAACCGGACCGGACCGGCCGAAACCGGTTTTGACTCTCTCAAACCGGACCAGACCAGCTCAAACCGGTTTTGACTGCCTCAAACCGGACCAGACCGGCGCAAACCAGATCAAACCGGACAAGACCGGCTCAAACCGGTTTTCACCGTCTCAAACCGGTTTTGACCGGCCCAAATCGGCTCAAACCGGACCAGACCGGCTTAAACCAGTTTTGACCGGCTCAAACCGGACCAGACCTTCTCAAACCACTTTTGTTCGGACCAGACCGGCTCAAAGCGGTTTTGAAAGGCTCAAACCGGAATCAAACCGGACCAGACCAGCTCAAACCTGTTTTGAACGACTCAAACACGACCAGACCGGCTCAAACCTGACCAGACCGACTCAAACCTGTTTTGAACGGAGCAGACAGACTCAAACTGGTTTTGACCGGCTCAAACCAGTTTTGACCGGCTCAAAACGGATCAGAGCGGCTGAAACCGGCTCAAATCAAACCAGACCAGCTTAAACCGGTTTTGAGCGGCTCAAACCCGACCAGACTGGCTCAAACCGGACAAACCCGACCAGACCGGCTCAAAGCGGTTTCGACCGGCTCAAACCAGACTCAAACGGGACCACACCAGCTCAAACCTGGTTTGAAAGGCTCAAACCGGACCAGACCGTATCAAACCGGTTTTGACCGGCTAAAACCGGACCACACCGGCTCAAACCGGTTTTGAACCTCTCAAACCGGACCAGACCGTATTAGACCGGATCAAACTGGACCACAGCGGCTCAAATCGGACCAGACCGGCTCAAACCGGACCAGATTGGCTTAAACCGGTTTTGAACGGCTCAAACCAGACCAGACCGTATCAAACCGGTTTTAGACGGCTCGAACTGCACCAAACCGTATCAAACCGGTTTTGAAGGGCTCGAACCGCACCAGACCGTATTGGACCGGATCAAGCTGGACCAGACCGTCTCAAATTGGACCAGACAGGCTCAAACCGGATCAAACCCGACCAGACCGGCTGAAACTGGTTTTAACAAGCTGAAACTAGACCAGACCGGCTCAAACCTGTTTTCTTCAGATAAGACCGGCTCAAAGCGGTTTGGACCGGCTCAAACCGGACTCAAACCGGACCACACCAGCTCAAACCTGTTTTGAACGCCTCAAACCGGACCAGACCGGATCAAACCGGTTTTGACCGGCTCAAACCGGACCAGACCGTATTAGAGCAGATCAAAATGGAGCAGACCGGCTCAAACCGGACCAGAGCGACTCAAACCGGATTAGACCAGATCAAACCTCCAGATCAAACCAGTTTTGAACGGCTCAAACTGGACCGGACCGGCTCAAACCGGATCAAACCGGAACAGACCCGCTCAAACCGGTTTTGACTGGCACAAACTGGACCAGACCGTATCAAACCAGTTTTAAATGCTCGAACCGGACCAGACCGTATTAGACCGGAACAAACTGGGCCAGACTGGCTGAAATCGGACCAGACCGGCTCAAACCAGATCATACCGGACCAGACCGGCTCAAACCGGTTTTGACTGACTCAAACCGGACTAGACCGGCTCAAACCGGCTCAAACCGGATCATACCGGACCAGATCAGCTCAATCCGGTTTAGACCGGCTCAAAAAGGACCAGACCGGCTCAAAACGGATCAAATCGGACCAGACCAGCTCAAAACGGACCAGACCGGCTTAAACCGGTTTTGACCGGCTCAAATCGAACCAGACCGGCCGAAACCAGTTTAGACCGGCTCAAACCGGACCAGACAGGCTAAAACCGGTTTTGACAGGCTTAAACGGGTCCAGACAGGCAGAAACCGGTTTTGAACGGCTCAAACCGGACCAGACCGGCTGAAACCGGTTTCTACCGGTACAAACCGGACCAGACCGGCTCAAACCAGATCAAACCGGACCAGACCGGCTCAAACCAGTTTTGACCGGCTCAAACCGGACCAGACCGGCTCAAACTGGATTAGACCGGATCAAACCGGATCCGAATGGATTAGACCGTATCAAACTGGACTAGATTGGCTCAAATAGGACCAGACTGGCTCAAACCAGATCATACCATTCCAGACCGTCTCAAACCGGTTTGGACCGGCTCCAACCGGACCAGACCGGCTCAAACCGGCTCAAACCATACCAGACCGGCTTAAACAGGTTTTGACCGGCTCAAACCCGACCAGACCGGCTCAAACCGGTTTTGACAGACTCAAACCCGACTAGACCAGCTCAAACTGGCTCAAACCGGGTCATACCGGACCAGACCGGCTGAAACCTCTTTTGACCGGCTCAAAAAGGACCAGACTTGCTCAAAAGGGATCAAACCGGACCAGACTGGCTCTAACTGGACCAGACCGGCTTAAA
Organism: Cercopithecus mona; assembly: GCA_014849445.1. NCBI lineage: Eukaryota > Metazoa > Chordata > Mammalia > Primates > Cercopithecidae > Cercopithecus > Cercopithecus mona. Next base: position 60,718 of record JABBCR010001709.1, read on the forward strand.
CCGGTTTTGAACGGCTCAAACCAGACCAGACCGTATCAAACCGGTTTTAGACGGCTCGAACCGCACCAAACCGTACCAAACCGGTTTTGAACGGCTCGAACCGCACCAGACCGTTCTGGACCGGAACAAGCTCAATGAGACAGGCTCAAATCGGACCAGACCGGCTCAAACCGGATCAAACCCGACCAGACCGGCTGAAACTGGTTTCGACCAGCTGAAACCAGACCAGACCGGCTCAAACCTGTTTTCTTCAGACGAGACCGGCTCAAAGCGGTTTGGACCGGCTCAAACCAGACTCAAACCGGACCACACCAGCTCAAACCTGTTTTCAACGGCTCAAACCGGACCAGACCGGATCAAACCGGTTTTGACCGGCTCAAACCGGACCAGACCGTATTAGAGCAGATCAAAATGGAGCAGACCGGCTCAAACCGGACCAGAGCGACTCAAACCGGATTAGACCGGATCAAACCACGAGATCAAACCAGTTTTGAACGGCTCAAACCGGACCGGGCCAGCTCAAACCGGATCAAACCGGAACAGACCCGCTCACACCGGTTTTGACCGACACAAACTGGACCAGATTGTATCAAACCGGTTTTAACCAGACCACAGACCGCTCAAATCGACCAGACCGCTCAAACCAGACCAGACCGGCCGAAACCGGTTTTGACCAACTCAATCCGGACCAGACCGGCTTAAACCGGTTTTGACCAGCTCAAACCGGACCAGACCTTCTCAAACCTCTTTTATTTGGTCCAGACCGGCTCAAAGCGGTTTTGAAAGTCTCAAACCGGACTCAAACCGAACCAGACCAGCTCAAACATGATTTGAATGGCTCAAACCAGACCAGACCGGCTCAAACCGTACCAGACCGACTCAAACCTGATTTGACCGGACCAGACAGGCTAAAAACCGGTTTTGACAGGCTCAAACCGGACCAGACCAGCTCAAACCGGTTGTGACCGGCTCAAACCTTACCAGACCGTGTCAAACCGGATCAAACCGGACAAGACCGGCTCAAACCTGTTTTGACCGGATTAGACCAGATGAAACCGGACCAGACCAGCTCAAACCAGATTAGACCAGATCAAACCGCCGGATCAAACCAGTTTTGACCGGCTCAAAACGGACCAGACGGGCTCAAACCGGTTTGGACGGGCTCAATACGGACCAGAGCGGCTGACACTGACTCAAATGAAACCAGACCAGCTTAAACGGGTTTTGACCAACTCAAACCCAACCAGACCGGCTCAAACCGGACCAGACTGGCTCAAACCGGTTTTGAACGGCTCAAACCGGACCAGACCATCTCAAACCGGTTTTGGACAGCTCGAACCGGACCAGACCGTATTGGACTGTATCAAGCTGGACCAGACAGCCTCAAATCGGACCAGACCGGCTCAAACCGGATGAAACTCGACCAGACTGGCTCAAACTGGTTTTGACCGGCTGAAACCAGACCAGACCGACTCAAACCTGTTTTCTTCGGACCAGACCAGCTCAAAGCGGTTTTGACCGGCTCAAACTGGACTCAAACAGGACCACACCAGCTCAAACCTGTTTTGAACGGCTCAAATCGGACCAGACCGGATCAAACCGGTTTTGAACGGCTCGAACCAGACCAGACCGTATTAGACCGTATCAAACTGGACCAGACCGGCTCAAATCGGACCAGACCGGCTCAAACACGATCAAACTGGACCAGACTGGCTCAAACCGGTTTTGACTGGCTCAAACTGACGAGACCGGCTCAAACGGGCTCAAAGTGGACCAGATCGGCTTAAACCGGTTTTCACCGGCTCAAATCGGACCAGACCAGCTCAAACCGGCCCAGACCGGCTCAAACCGGATTAGACCGGATCAACCGCCGTATCAAACCGGTTTGGAACGGCTCCAACCGGCTCAAACCAAACAAGACCGGCTTAAACAGGTTTTGACCGGCTCAAACCCGACCAGACCAGCTCAAACCGGTTTTGACCGACTCAAACCGGACTAGACCAGCTCAAACCGGCTCAAACCGGGTCATACCGGACCAGACCGGCTCAAACCGCTTTTGACCAGCTCAAAAAGGACCATACTGGCTCAAAACGGATCAAACCGGACCAGACCGGCTCAAACCGGCTCAAACTGAACCAAACCGTCTTAAAACGGATTTGACCGGCTCAAACCGGACCAGACCAGCTCAAACCTGTTTTGTTCGGACCAGACCGGCTCAAAGCGATTTTACTGGCTCAAACCAGACTCAAACCGGACCAAACCAGCTCAAACCTGTTTTGAACGGCTCAAACCGGACCAGACCGGCTCAAACCGGAACAGACCGACTCAAACCAGTTTTGACAGGACCAGACCTGCTCTAACCGGATTACACCGGATCAAACCGCTGGATCAAACCGGTTTTGACCCGCTCAAACCGGACCAGAACGGATCAAACCAGACCAGACCGGATAAAACTGGTTTTGACGACCTAAATCCGGACCAGACCGGCTCAAACCAGTTTTGACCAGCTCAAACTGGACCGGACCGGCTCAAACCGGATCAAACCGGAACAGACCCGATCAAACCGGTTTTGACCGGCACAAACTGGACCAGACCGTATCAAACCGGTTTTAAACGCTCGAACCGGACCAGACCGTATTAGACCGGAACAAACTGGGCCAGACTGGCTGAAATCGGACCAGACCGGCTCAAACCAGATCATACCGGACCAGACCGGCTCAAACCGGTTTTGACTGACTCAAACCGGACTAGACCAGCTCAAACCGGCTCAATCCGGATCATACCGGACGAGATCGGGTCAAACCAGTTTAGACCGGCTCAAAAAGGACCAGACCGGCTCAAAACGGATCAAACCGGACCAGACCAGCTCAAACTGGACCAGACCGGCTTAAACCGGTTTTGACCGGCTCAAATCGAACCAGACCGGCTGAAACCAGTTTTTACCGGCTCAAACCGGACCAGACCGGCCGAAACCGGTTTTGACACGCTCAAACCGGTCCAGACCGGCAGAAACTGGTTTTGACCGGCTCAAACCGGCCCAGACCAGCTCAAACCGGTTTTGACCGGCTCAAACCATACCAGACCGGCTCAAACCGGTTTTGACAGGCTCAAACCGGTCCAGACCGGCAGAAACAGGTTTTGAACGGCTCAAACCGGACCAGACCGGCCGAAACCGGTTTCTACCGGTTCAAACCGGACCAGACCGGCTCAAACCAGATCAAACCGGACCAGACCGGCTCAAACCAGTTTTGACCGGCTCAAACCGGACCAGACCGGCTCAAACCGGATTAGACCGGATCAACCGCCGGATCAAACTGGTTTGGACAGTCTCCAACCGGACCAGACCGGCTCCAACCGGCTCAAACCAAACAAGACCGGCTTAAACAGGTTTTGACCGGCTCAAACCCGACCAGACCAGCTCAAACCGGTTTTGACCGACTCAAACCGGACTAGACCAGCTTAAACCGGCTCAAACCGGGTCATACCGGACCAGACCGGCTCAAACCGCTTTTGACCAGCTCAAAAAGGACCATACTGGCTCAAAACGGATCAAACCGGACCAGACGGGCTCTACCCGGACCAGACCGGCTTAAACCGGTTTTGAACGGCTCAAACCAGGCCAGACCCTTATCAAACCGGTTTTGAATGGCTCGAACCGCACCAGACCGTATTGGACCGGATCAAGCTGGACCAGACCGGCTCCAGTAGGACGAGACCGGCTCAAACCGGATCAAACCCGACCAGCCCGGCTCAAACCGGTTTTGACCAGCTGAAACCAGACCAGACCGGCTCAAACCTGTTTTCTTCAGACGAGACCGGCTCAAAGCGGTTTGGACTGGCTCAAACCGGACTCAAACCGGACCACACCAGCTCAAACCTGTTTTGAACGGCTCAAACCGGACCAGACTGGATCAAACCTGTTTTGACCGGCTCAAACCGGACCAGTACGGCTCAAACCGGTTTTGACTGGCTCAAACCGGATCAGAACGCATTAGACCGGATCAAACTGGACCAGACTGGCTCAAATAGGACCAGACCGGCTCAAACCAGATCAAACCAGATCAGACCGGCCGAAACCGGTTTTGACAGGCTCAAACCGGACCAGACCAGCTCAAACCTCTTTTGGTCGGAACAGACCGGCTCAAAGCGATTTTGAAAGCCTCAAACCGGACTCAAACCGGACTAGACCAGCTCAAACCTGTTTTGAATGGTTCAAACCGGACCAGACCGGCTCAAACCGGACCAGACTGACTCAAACGTGTTTTGAAGAGACCAGACAGGCTCAAACAGGTTTTGACCATCTCCAACCGGACCAGACCGGCTCAAACCTGTTTTAACAGGCCCAGACTGGCTCAAAGCGGTTTTGATCGGTTCAAACCGGACACAAACCGGACCAGACTGGCTCAAACCGGTTTTGACCGGCTCAATCCGGACCAGACCGTCTGAAACCGGCTCAAACCGGACCACACTGGCTCAAATCGGTTTTGAACTGCTCTAACCGGACCAGACCGTATCAAACCGGTTTTGGAAGGCTCGAACCGCACCAGACCGTATCAAACCGGTTTTGAACGGCTCGAACCGGACCAGACAGCATTGGACCGGATCAAGCTGTACCAGACCGGCTCAAATCGGACCAGACCAGCTCAAACCGGATCAAACCCGTCCAGACCGGTTCAAACTGGTTTTGACCGCCTCAAACGGGACCAGACCGGCTCAAAAGGGTTTTGACCGTCTGAAAGCAGACCAGCCCGGCTGAAACCGGACCAGACCGACTCAAACCTGTTTTGACCGGACCAGACAGGCTCAAAGAGGTTTTGAACAGCTCCAACCGGACCAGACCAGCTCAAACCTGTTTTAACTGGCCCAGATCGGCTCAAAGCGGTTTTGACCGGCTCAAACCGGACTCAAACCGGACCAGATCGACTCAAACCTGTTTTGATCGGATTAGACTGGATGAAACCGGACCACACCGGCTCAAACCCGACCAGATCAGCTCAAACCGGATCAGACTGGCTCAAACCGCATTTGAATGGCTCAAACCGGACCAGACCATATCAAACCGGTTTTGGACGGCTCGAACCAGACCAGACCATATTGGACCGGATCAAGCTGGACCAGACCGGCTCAAATCGGACCAGACCAGCTCAAACCGGATCAAACCCGTGCAGACCGGCTCAAACCGGTTTTGACCGGCTCAAACCGGACCAGACCGGCTCAATCCTGTTTTCTTCGGACCAGACCGGCTCAAAGCGGTTTTGACCGGTTCAATCCGGACTCAAACCGGACCATACCAGCTCAAACCTGTTTTGAACGGCTCAAACCGGACCAGACTGGCTCAAAGCGAATCAAACTGGAACAGACCGGCTTAAACCAGTTGTGACCGGTTCAAACCGGACCAGACCTTCTCAAACCTCTTTTGTTCGTACCACACCGGCTCAAAGCCGTTTTGAAAGGTTCAAACCGGACTCAAACCGGACCAGACCGGCTCAAACCGGACCAGACCAACTCAAACGTGTTTTGAACTGACCAGACAGGCTCAAACCGATTTTGACCAGCTCAAACCGGACCAGACTGGCTCAAACGATATCAAACCGGACCAGACTGGCTCAAACCGGTTTTGACCAGTTGAAACCGGACCAGACCATATCAAACCGGTTTTGGACGGCTCGAACCGCGCCAGATCGTATCAAACCGGTTTTGAACGGCTCGAACCGGACCAGACCGTATTGGACCGGATTAAGCTGGACCAGAACGGCTCAAATCGGACCAGACCGGCTCAAACCGGATCAAACCCGTCCAGATCGGCTCAAAGCAGTTTCGACCGGCTCAAACTGGACTCAAACTGGACCATACCAGCTCAAACCTGTTTTGAACGGCTCAAACCAGACCAGACCAGATCAAACCGGTTTTGACCGGCTCAAAACGGACCAGAGTGGCTGACACCGGCTGAAATCAAACCAGACCGGCTTAATCCGGTTTTGACCGGCTCAAACCTGACCAGACCGGCTCAAACCGGACCAGACTGGCTCAAACCGGTTTTGAACGGCTCAAACCGGACCAGACCGTCTCAAACCGGTTTTGGACGGCTGGAACCGCACCAGACCGTATCAAACCGGTTTTGAACGGCTCGAACTGGACCAGACCGTATTGGACTGTATCAAGCTGGACCAGACAGCCTCAAATCCGACCAGACTGGCTCAAACCGGATGAAACCCGACCAGACCAGCTCAAACCGGTTTTGACCGGCTGAAACCAGACCAGACCAATTCAAACCTGTTTTCTTCGGACCAGACAGGCTCAAAGAGGTTTTGACCGGCTCAAAACGGACTTCAACCGGACCACACCAGCTCAAACCTGTTTTGAACGGCTCAAACCAGACCAGAACGTATCAAACAGGTTTTGAACGGCTCGAACAGGATCAGACCGTATTACAACAGATCAAAGAGTACCAGACCAGCTCAAACTGGCTCAAACCGGACCAGACCGGCTCAAACCACCTCCAACCGGAACAGACCAGCTCAAACCTGTTTTGTTCGGACCAGACCGGCTCAAAGCGATTTTACTGCCTCAAACCAGACTCAAACCGGACCAGACCAGCTCAAACTTGTTTTGAACGGCTCAAACCGGACAAGATCGGCTCAAACCGGAACAGACCGACTCAAACCACATTTGACAGGACCAGACCTGCTCAAACCGGATTAGACCGGATCAAACCGCCGAATCAAACCGGTTTTGACCCGCTCAAACCGGACCAGACCGGATCAAACCGGACCAGACCGGATGAAACTGGTTTTGACGAGCTAAAACCGGACCAGACCGGCTCAAACCGGTTTTGACTGGCTCAAACCGGACCAGACCGGCTCAAACCGGACCAGACCGTATAGAGCAGATCAAAATGGACCAGACTGGCTCAATCCGAACCAGAGCAACTCAAACCGGATTAGACCGGATCAAACCGCCAGATCAAACCAGTTTTGAATGGCTCAAATCGGACCGGACTGGCTCAAACCGGATCAAACCGGAACAGACCCTCTGAAAGCGGTTTTGACCGGCACAAACTGGATCAAACCGTATCAAAACGGTTTTACACGCTCGAACCGGACCAGAGCGTATTAAACCGGAACAAACTGGGCCAGACCGGCTCAAATCGGACCAGACCGGCTCAAACCAGATCATACTGGACCAGACCGGCTCAAACCGGTTTTGACTGACTCAAACCGGACTAGACCGGCTCAAACCGGCTCAAACCGGATCATACCGGACCAGATCGGCTCAAATCGGTTTTGACCGGCTCAAAAAGGACGAGACCAGCTCAAAACGGATCAAACCGGACCAGACCAGCTCAAACTGGACCAGACCGGCTTAAATCGGTTTTGAACGGCTCAAACCAGACCAGACCGTATCAAACCGGTTTTAGACGGCTCGAACCGCACCAGACCGTATCAAACCGGTTTTGAACGGCTCGAACCGCACCAGAACATATTGGACCGGATCAAGCTGGACCAGACCGGCACAAATCGGACCAGACCGGCTCAAACCAGATCAAATCCGACCAGACCGGCTCAAACCGGTTTTGACCGGCTGAAACCAGACCAGACCGGCTCAAACCTGTTTTGTTCAGACCAGACCGGCTCAAAGTGGTTTTCACCGGCCCAAACCGGACTCAAACCGGACCACACCAGCTCTAACTTGTTTTGAACGGCTAAAACCGGACCAGACTGGATCAAACCGGTTTTGACCGGCTCAAACCGAATCAGAACGCATTAGACCGGTCAAACTGGACCAGACTGGCTCAAATAGGACTAGACCGGCTGAAACCAGATACCGGACCAGACCGGCTCAAACCAGTTTTTACCATCTCAAACCGGACCACACCGGCTCAAATCGGCTCAAACCGGATCATACCGGACCAGACCAGCTCAAACCGGTTTTGACCGACTCAAACCGGACTAGACCGGCTCAAACCAGCTCAAACCGGGTCATACCGGACCAGACCGGCTCAAACCGCTTTTGACCGGCTCAAAAAGGACCAGACTGGCTCAAAACGGATCAAACTGGACCAGACCGGCTCTAACCAGACCAGACCGTATCAAACCGGTTTTAGACGGCTCGAACCGCACCAGACCGTATCAAACCGGTTTTGAACGGCTCAAACCGGACCAGACCGTATTAGAGCAGATCAAAATGGACCAGACTGGCTCAATCCGGACCAGAGCGACTCAAACCGGATTAGACCGGATCAAACCGCCAGATCAAACCAGTTTTGAACGGCTCAAACCGGACCGGACCGGCTCAAACCGGATCAAACCGGAACAGACCCGCTGAAAGCGGTTTTGACCAGCACAAACTGGATCAAACCGTATCAAAACGGTTTTAAACGCTCAAACCGGACCAGACCGTATTAGACCGGAACAAATTGGGCCAGACCAGCTCAAATCGGACCAGACCGGCTCAAACCAGATCATACTGGACCAGACCGGCTCAAACCGGTTTTGACTGACTCAAACCGGACTAGACCGGCTCAAACCGGCTCAAACCGGATCATACCGGACCAGATCGGCTCAAACCGGTTTTGACCGGCTCAAAAAGGACCAGACCGGCTCAAAACGGATCAAACCGGACCAGACCGGCTCAAACTGGACCAGACCGGCTTAAATCGGTTTTGAATGGCTCAAATCGAACCAGACGGGCCGAAACCAGTTTTTACCGGCTCAAACCGGACCAGACAGGCTCAAACCGGTTTTGACAGGCTCAAACCGGTCCAGACCGGCAGAAACCGGTTTTGACCAGCTCAAACTGGACCAGACCAGCCGAAACCGGTTTCTACCAGTTCAAACCGGACCAGACCGGCTCAAACCAGATGAAACCGGACCAGACCGGCTCAAACCGGTTTTGACCGGCTCAAACCGGACCACACCGGCTCAAACCGGATTAGACCGGATCAACCGCCGGATCAAACCGGTTTGGACCGGCTCCAACCGGACCAGACCGGCTCAAACCGGCTCAAACCAAACCAGACCGGCTTAAACAGGTTTTGACCGGCTTAAACCCGACCAGACCGGCTCAAACCGGGTCATACCAGACCAGACCGGCTCAAACCGCTTTTGACTGGCTCAAAACTACCAGACTGGCTCAAAACGGATCAAACCGGACCACACCGGCTCTAACCAGACCAGACCGTATCAAACCGGTTTTAGATGGCTCGAACCGCACCAGAACGTATCAAACCGGTTTTGAACGGCTCGAACCGCACCAGACCGTATTGGACCGGATCAAGCTGGACCAGACCGTCTCAAATCGGACCAGATCGGCTCCAACCGGATCAAATCCGACCAGACCGGCTCAAACCGGTTTTGACCGGCTGAAACCAGACCAGACCGGCTCAAACCTGTTTTGTTCAGACCAGAGCAGCTCAAAGCGGTTTTGACCAGCTCAAACCGGACTCAAACCGGACCAGACCGACTCAAACGTGTTTTGAAGAGACCAGACAGGCTCAAACAGGTTTTGACCATCTCCAACCGGACCAGACCGGCTCAAACCGGTTTTATCGGAACCAGACCGGCTCAAAGCGGTTTTGATCGGTTCAAACCGGACACAAACCGGACCAGACCGGCTCAAACCGGTTTTGACCGGCTCAAACCGGACCAGACCGTCTGAAACCGGCTCAAACCGGACCACACTGGCTCAAACCGGTTTTGAACTGCTGTAACTGCACCAGACCGTATCAAACCACTTTTGAACAGCTCGAAACGGGCCAGACAGTATTGGACCGGATCAAGCTGGACCAGACCGGCTCAAACCGGATCAAACCCGTCCAGACCGGCTCAAACCGGTTTTGACCAGCTCAAACCGGACCAGACCGGCTCAAACCTGTTTTCTTCGGACCGGACCGGCTCAAAGCGGTTTTGACCGGCTCAAACCGGACTCAAACCGGACCACACCAGCTCAAACCTGTTTTGAACGGCTCAAACCGGACCAGACTGGCTCAAAGCGAATCAAACCGGAACAGACCAGCTTAAGCTGGTTTTGACCGGTTCAAACCGGACCAGACCTTCTAAAACCTCTTTTGTTCGTACCCCACTGGCTCAAACCGGTTTTGACTGGCTCAAACCAGACCAGACCAGCTCAAACCGGCTCAAACCAAACCAGACTGTCTTAAACCGGTTTTGACCGGCTCAAACCCGACCAGACCGGCTCAAACCTGTTTTGACCCAATTCAAACCGGACTAGACCGGCTCAATCTGGCTCAAACTGGATCATACCGGACCAGAACGGCCTAAACCGGTTTCGACCGGCTCAAAAAGGACCAGACCGGCTCAAAACGGATCAAATCGGACCAGACCGGCTCAAACCGGACCAGACCGGCTTAAACCGGCTTGATCGGCTCAAATCGAACCAGACCGGACGAAACCAGTTTTGACCGGCTCAAACCGGACCAGACCGGCTCAAACCAGATCAAACTGGACCAGACCGGGTCAAACCGGTTTTGACCGGCTCAAACCCGACCAGACCGGCTCAATCCGGTTTTGACCGACTCAAACCGGACCAGACCAGCTCAAACCACCTTAAACCGAACCAGACCGGCTCAAACCGGTTTTGATCGGCTCAAACCCGACCAGACCGGCTCAAACCTGTTTTGACCCAATTCAAACCGGACTAGACCGGCTCAATCTGGCTCAAACTGGATCATACCGGACCAGAACGGCCTAAACCGGTTTCGACCGGCTCAAAAAGGACCAGACCGGCTCAAAACGGATCAAATCGGACCAGACCGGCTCAAACCGGACCAGACCGGCTTAAACCGGCTTGATCGGCTCAAATCGAACCAGACCGGACGAAACCAGTTTTGACCGGCTCAAACCGGACCAGACCGGCTCAAACCAGATCAAACTGGACCAGACCGGGTCAAACCGGTTTTGACCGGCTCAAACCCGACCAGACCGGCTCAATCCGGTTTTGACCGACTCAAACCGGACCAGACCAGCTCAAACCACCTTAAACCGAACCAGACCGGCTCAAACCGGTTTTGATCGGCTCAAACCGGACCAGACCTTCTCAAATCTCTTTTGTTCGGACCAGACCAACTCAAAGCGGTTTTGAAAGCCTCAAACCGGACTCAAACCGGACCAGACCAGCTCAAACCTGTTTTGAATGGCTCAAAGCCGACCAGACCGGCTCAAACCGGACCAGACCGACTCAAACCTGTTTTGAACGGAATAGACAGGCTCAAACCGGTTTTGAGTGGCTCAAACTGGACCAGACCGGCTCAAGCCTGTTTTGACCGGCCCAGACTGACCCAAAACGATTTTGACCAGCTCTAACCGGACTCAAACCGGACCAGACTGGCTCAAACCTGTTTTGAACGGCTCAAACCGGACCAGACCGGCTCAAACCGGACCAGACCGACTCAAACTAGTTTTGACCGGACCAGACACGCTCAAACAGGTTTTGACCAGCTCAACCCGGACCAGACCGGCTCAAACCGGTTTTGACCGGCTCAAACCGGACCAGACCAGGTCAAACCGGCTCAAACCGGACCAGACCAGTATAAACCGGTTTTTACCGGCTCAAACCGGACTCACCTCGGACCAGACCAGCTCAAACCTGTTTTGAACGGCTCAAACCTGACCAGACCCGCACAAACAAGTTTTGACAGGCCCAGACGGGCTCAAAGCTCTTTTGACCGGCGCTAACCGAACTCAAACCGGACCAGACCAGCTCAAACCTGTTTTGAACGGCTCAAATCGGACCAGACCGGTTCAAACCGGACCAGACCGACTCAAACCTGTTTTGACCAGAGCAGATTGGCTCTAACCGGTTTTGACCGGCTCAAACAGGACCAGACCAGCTCAAACCTGTTTTGACCGGCCCAGACTGGCTCAAAGCCATTTTGACTGGCTCAAACCGGACTCAAACCGGACCAGACCGGCTCAAACCGGACCAGACCGGCTCAAACCCGTTTTGACCGGCTCAAACCGGACCAGACCGGCTCAAACCAGATCAAACCGGACCAGACGGGCTGAAACCTGTTTTCCCCATCTCAAACTGGCTTAAACTGAACGAGACCGGCTCAAACCGGTTTTGACCGGCTCAAACCGAACCAGACCAGGTCAAACCGGCTCAAACCGGACCAGACCAGTATAAACCGGTTTTTACCGGCTCAAACCGGACTCACCTCGGACCAGACCAGCTCAAACCTGTTTTGAACGGCTCAAACCTGACCAGACCGGCTCAAACATGTTTTGACTGGCCCAGACGGGCTCAAAGCGCTTTTGACCGGCGCTAACCGGACTTAAATCGGACCAAACCGGCTCAAACCTGTTTTGAACAGCTCAAACCGGACCAGACCGGCTCAAAACGGACCAGACCGACTCAAACCTCTTTTGATCAGACCAGACAGGCTCAAACTGGTTTTGACCAGCTCAAACCGGACCAGACCAGCTCAAACCTGTTTTGACCGGCCCAGACGGGCTCAAAGCAGTTTTGACCGGCTCAACCTGGACTCAAACCAGACCAGACCGGCTCAAACCGGACCAGACCGGCCGAAACCGGTTTCTACCGGCTCAAACCGGACCAGACCGGCTCAAACCAGCTCAAACCGAACCAGACTGGCTTAAACCGGTTTTGACCGGCTCAAACCGGACCAGACCTTCTCAAACCTCTTTTTCTGCAACCAGAGCACCTCAAAGCGGTTTTGAAAGTCTCAAACCGGACTCAAACCGGACCAGACCAGCTCAAACCTGTTTTGTTCGGACCAGACCGGCTCAAAGCGATTTTACTGCCTCAAACCAGACTCAAACCGGACCAGACCAGCTCAAACTTGTTTTGAACGGCTCAAACCGGACAAGATCGGCTCAAACCGGAACAGACCGACTCAAACCACATTTGACAGGACCAGACCTGCTCAAACCGGATTAGACCGGATCAAACCGCCGGATCAAACCGGTTTTGACCCGCTCAAACCGGACCAGACCGGATCAAACCGGACCAGACCGGATGAAACTGGTTTTGACGAGCTAAAACCGGACCAGACCGGCTCAAACCGGTTTTGACCAGCTCAAACCAAACCAGACTGGCTCAAACCTCTTTTGTTCGGACCAGACTGGCTCAAACCAGTTTTGACCGGCTCAAACCGGTCTCAAACCGGACCAGACCAGCTGAAACCTGTTTTGAATGGCTCAAACTGGACCTGACCGGCTCAAACCGGACCAAACCGACACAAACCTGTTTTAACTGGACCAGACCGACTCAAACTGGTTTTGACCGGCTCAAACCGGACCAGACCGGCTCAAACCTGCTTTGACCGGCCCAGACTGGCTCAAAGCGAATTTGACCGGCTCAAACCGTACTCAAACCGGACCAGACCAGCTCAAATCGGTTGTGACTGGATTAGACCAGATGAAACCGGACCAGACCGGCACAAACAGGACCATAGCAACTCAAACTGGATTAGACCGGATCAAACCGCCGGCTCAAACCGAACTCAAACCGGACCAGACCAGCTCAAAACTGTTTTGAACGGCTCAAACCAGACCAGACCGGCTCAAACAGGACCAGACCTACTCAAACCTGTTTTGACCGGACCAGACAGGCTCAAACCAGTTTTGACCAGCTCAAACCGGACCAGACCGGCTCATACCTGTTTGACAGGCCCAGACCGGCTCAAAGCGGTATTGACCAGCTCAAACCGGACTCAAACCGGACCAGACCTGCTCAAAGCTCTTTTGTACGGCTCAAACCGGACCACACCGTATCAAACCGGTTGTGACCCACTCAAACCGGAGCAGAACGGCTCAAACCGGGTTTGAACAGCTCAAACCGGACCAGAACGGCTCAAACAGGCTCAAACCGGATGATACCGGACCAGATCACCTGAAACCGGTTTTGACCAGCTCAAACCTTACCAGACCGGCTCTAACCGGATCAAACCGGTTTTGACATGCTCAAACTGGACCAGACAGGCTCAAACCTGTTTTGACAGGCCCAGACCGACTCATAGAGGTTTTGACCGGCTCAAACCACATTCAAACCGGACCAGACCTGCTCAAACCACCTTTGTACGACTCGAACCGGACCAAACTGGATCAAACCGGTTTTGACCAGCTCAAACCGGACCAGACCGGATCAAACCGGTTTTTAACAGCTCAAACCGGACCAGACCGGCTCAAACCGGCTCAAATCGGATGGTACCGGACCAGACAGGCTCAAACCGCTTTTGACCGGCTAAAACCGGACCAGACCGGCTAAAACCGGATCAAACCGGTTTTGACCAGCTCAAACCGGCTCAAACCGATCCAGACCGGCTCAAACCGGTTTTCACCGGCTCAAACCTGTTTTGTTCGTACCAGATCGATTCAAAGCTGTTTTGTCCGGCTCAAACCGGACCAGACGGGCTCAAACCTCTTTTATTCGTACCAGACCGACTCAAAGCCGTTTTGACCGGCTCAAACCGGTCTCAAACTGGACCAGACCAGCTCAAACCTGTCTTGAACGGCTCAGACGAGTGTTGACCGGCTCAAACCTGAGCAGACAGACTGAAATCTGTTTTGACCGGACCAGACTGGCTCAAACCGGTTTTGACTGGATCAAACCGTACCAGAACAGCTCATACCTGTTTTTACCGGATTAGACTTAATGAAACCGGACCACACCGGCTCACACCGGATTAGACCGGATCAAACCACCGGCTCAAACCGGTTTTGACCTGCTCAAACCGGACCAGACCTGCTCAAACCTGTTTTGACTGGATTAGACCGGATGAAACCGGACCAGACTGGCTCAGACCAGACCAGACCGTCTCAAACCGGTTTTGACCGGCTGAAACCGGACCAGACCGGATCAAACCGGTTTTCAATGGCTCAAACCGTACCAGACCGGCTCAAACCGGTTTTGACCGGACCAGATCGCCTCAAACCGGTTATAACTGGCTCAAAACGGACCAGACTAGCTCAAACCTGTTTTGAACATCTCGAACAGGACCAGACCGTATTAGACCAGATCAAACTGAACCAGAACGGCTCAAATCGGACCAGACCGGCTCAAACCGGATCATACCGGACCAGACCGGCTCAAACCTGTTTTGAACGGCTCAAACCGGACCAGACCAGCTCAAACCGGATCAAACCGGACGAGACCAGCTCAAACCGATTTTGACCGGATTACACCGGAGCAAACAGGACCAGACTGGCTCAAACCAGACCATACCGGCTCAAACCGGCTCTAACCGGACCAGACCGCCTCAAATCGATTTTGACTGGCTCAAACTGGACCAGACCTGCTCAAACCGGACCAGACTGGCTCAAACCGGACCAGACCATATCAAACCAGTTTTCAACGGCTACCGAATCAAACCGGACCAGACCGGCTCAAACTGGTTTTGAACGCCTCAAACTGGACCAGACCAGGTTAAACCGGTTTTGAGCGGCTCGAACCGGACCAGACCAGCTCAAACCGGCTTAAACCGGACCAGACCGGCTCAAACCGATTTTGAACGGCTCAACCGGACCAGACCGGCTCAAACCGGTTTCGACCGGCTTAAATCGGAACAGACCGGCTCAAACCGGCTCAAACCGGACCAGACCGGCTCAAACCGGATCATAACGGATCAGACCGGCTCAAACCGGTTTTGAGCAGCTCAAACTGGACTAGACCCGCTCAAACCGGACCAGACTTGCTCGAACTGGCTCAAACCAGACCAGACCGGCTTAAACAGATTTTGACTGGCTCAAACCGGACCAGACCTTCTCAAACCTCTTTTGTTCGGGCCAGACCGGCTCAAAGCGGTGTTGACTGGCTCATACCGGACACAAACCGGACCAGACCACCTCAAACCTGTTTTGAACGGCTCAAACCTGACCAGACCGGCTCAAACCTGACCAGACGGGATCAAACCGGTTTTGACCGGTTCAAACTGGGCCAGACCGGCTCAAACCTGTTTTGACTGCCTCAAACCGAACCAGACTGGCTCAAATCGGTTTTGAATGGCTGAAACCGGACCAGACCGGCTCAAACCGGTCAGACCGTATCAAACCGGTTTTGAATGGCTCGAACCGGATCAGACCGTATTGGACCGTATCAAACTGGACCAGATCGTATCAAAACGGTTTTGAATAGCTCAAACCGGACCAGACAGTATCAAACCGGTTTTGAATGGCTCGAACCGGACCAGACCAGCTCAAACCGGCTCAAATCGGACCAGACCAACTCAAACCTATTTTGAACGGCTCAAACCGGACCAAACCATATCAAACCGGTTTTAAACAGCTCGAACGAGACCAGAATGGCTCAAACCAGCTCAAACCGGACCAGACCGTATCAAACCGGTTTTGAACGGCTCGAACCGGACCAGACCGGCTCAAACCGGCTCAAACCGGACCAGACCGGCTCAAACCGGTTTTGACCGGCTCAAACCGGACCAGACCGTATCAAACCAGTTTTGAACGGCTCGAACCGGAACAGACCAGATTAGACCGGATCAAACTGGACCAGACCGGCTCAAACCGGTTTTGAATGGCTCAAACCAGACTAGACCGTATCAAACCGGTTTTGAACGGCTCTAACCGGACCAGACCGGCTCAAACCGGCTCAAATCGGACCAGACCAACTCAAACCTATTTTGAACGGCTCAAACCGGACCAAACCATATCAAACCGGTTTTAAACAGCTCGAACGAGACCAGAATGGCTCAAACCAGCTCAAACCGGACCAGACCGTATCAAACCGGTTTTGAACGGCTCGAACCGGACCAGACCGGCTCAAACCGGATCAAACCGGACCAGACCGGCTCAAACCGGTTTTGACCGGCTCAAACCATACCAGACTCGCTCAAACCAGTTTTGAACGGCTGGAACTGGAACAGACAGTATTGGACCGGATCAAGCTAGACCAGACCGGCTCAAATCGGACCAGACCGGCTCAAACCGGATCCAACCCGACCAGACCGGCTCAAACCGGTTTTGACCGGCTCAAACCGGACCAGACCGGCTCAAACCTGTTTTTTTCGGACCAGACCGGCTTAAAGTCGTTTTGACCGCCTCAAACCGGACTCAAACCGGATCAGACCAGCTCAAACCTGTTTTGAACGGCTCAAACCAGACCAGACCGGCTCAAACCAGATAAGACCGACTCAAACCGGCTCAAACCGGACCAGACCGGCTTAAACCGGTTTTGACTGGCTCAAAACTGACCAGACCGGCTCACATCGGACGAGACCAGCTCAAAACGGACTCAAACCGGACCAGACCAGCTCAAACCTGTTTTCACCGGCTCAAACCGGACCAAACCGGCTCAAACCGGTTTTGAATGGCTAAAACCGGACCAGACCGTATCAAATCGGTTTTCAACGACTCGAAAAGGACCAGACCTTATTAGACCGGAAAAAACTGGACCAGACCGGCTCAAATCGGACCAGAGCGACTCAACCAGATCATACCAGACCAGACCGGCTCAAACCGGTTTTGACCGGCTCAAACCGGACCAGACCTTCTCAAACCTCTTTTGTTCGGACCAGACTGGCTCAAAGCGGTTTTGACCGGCTCAAACCGGACTCAAACCGGACCAGACCAGCTCAAACCTGTTTTGAACGGCTCAAACCGGACCAGACCGGCTCAAACCGGACCAGACCGACTCAAACCTGTTTTGACCGGACCAGACCGGCTCAAACCGGTTTTGACCGGCTCAAACTGGACCAGACCGGCTCAAACTTGTTTTGACCGGACCAGATAGGCTCAAACCGGTTTTGACAGGCTCAATCCCTACCAGACCGGCTCAAATCGGTATTGACCCTCTCAAACCAGATCCGACCGTATTAGACCGGATCAAACTGGACCAGACCGGCTCAAATAGGACCAGACCTGTTAAAAACGGATCATACCGGACCAGACCAGCTCAAACTGCTTTTGACCGGCTCACTCCGGACCAGACCGACTCAGACCGGCTCAAACCGGCTCAAACCGGATCATACCGGACCAGACCGGCTCAAACCAGTTTTGACTGGCTAAAACCACACCAGACCGGCTCAAACCGGCTCAAACCGGACCAGACCGGCTCAAACTGGCTCAATCCAGACCAGACTGGCTCAAACCGGACCAGACCGGCTTAAACCGGTTTTGACCGGCTCAAACCGGACAAGACCATCTCAAATCTGTTTTGTTCGGATCAGACCGGCTTAAAGTGGTTTTGACCGGCTTAAACTGGACTCAAACTGAACCAGACCATCTCAAACCGGTTTTGAAGATGTTCGGTTAATTCTGTGTTCCATTAATTCTGTGTTCCGTTAATTTATCTCATAGAGTTACAGCATTCCACTCAAGAAGCCTTTCGCTAAGGATGCTGTTGTGGAATTTGTAACGTGATATTTGGAAGCCTATAAAGGGCTGTGGAGAAAAAGAAAATATTCTAAGTAGAAAACAGAAAAGAAGCTTTCTGAGAAACTGTTTTGTGTTCTGTTAATTCATCTCAGGGTTACAGCTTTCCCCTCAAGAAGCCGTTCACTAAGACTGTTCTTGTGGAATTTTCACAGTGTTATTTGGAGGCCCATAGAGGACTATGGTGAAAAAGGAAATGTCTTCTGATACAAACTGGAAAGAACCTTCTGAGAAACTGCTTTGTGTTGTGATAATTCATCTCAAAGAGTTACAGCTCTCCCTTCAAGAAGTCTTTAGCTAAGACTGTTCTTGTGGAATCTGCAAAGTGATATTTGGAAGCCCATAGAGGACTATGGTGAAAAAGAAAATATGTTCAGATAAAATCTGAAAAGAATCTTTCTGAGAGACTGCTATGTGTTCAGTTAATACATCTCACAGAGTTACAGCTTTCTCCTCAAGAAGCCGTTCACTAAGGCTGTTCTTCTGAATTTGAAAAGTGATAATTGGAAGCCCATAGTGGGCTATGGTGAAAAAGGAAATATCTTCCGTTCAAAACTGGAAAGAAGCTTTCTGAGAAACTGCTCTGTGTTCTGTTAATTCATCTCACAGAGTTACATCTTTCCCTTCAAGAAGCCTTTCGCTAAGGCTGTTCTTGTGGAATTGGCAAAGGGATATTTGGAAGCCCATAGAGGGCTATGGTGAAAAAGAAAATATCTTCCGTTCAAAACTGGAAAGAAGCTTTCTGAGAAACTGCTCTGTGTTCTGTTAATACATCTCACAGAGTTACATCTTTCCCTTCAAGAAGCCTTTCGCTAAGGCTGTTCTTGTGGAATTGGCAAAGTGATAATTGGAAGCCCATAGAGGGCTATGGTGAAAAAGGAAATGTTCCCAGATAAAAACTGGAAAGAAGCTTTCTGAGAAACTGCTTTGTAGTCTGTTAATTCATTTCACAGAGTTACAGCTTCCCACTCAAGAAGCCTTTCGCTAAGACTGTTCTTGTGGAATTTGCAAAGTGATATTTGGAAGCCCATGGAGGACTATGGTGAAAAAGAAATTATGCTCAGATAAAAACTGTAAAGAAACTTTCTGAGAAACTGTTTTGTGTTCTGTCAATTCATCTCTCAAAGTTACAACTTTCCCCTCAAGAAGCGTTTTGCTAAGACTGTTCTATTGGAATTTGCAAAGTGATATTTGGAAACCCATAGAGGGCTATGGTGAAAAGGAAATATCTTTAGATAAAAACTGGAAAGAAGCTTTCTGAGAAACTGCTTCATGTTCTGTTAATTCATATAAGAGTGTTACAGCTTTCCCCTCAAGAAGCCGTTCACTAACATTGTTCTTGTGCAATTTGAAAAGTGATATTTGGAAGTCAATAGAGGGCTATGGTGAAAAAGGATATATCTTCTATTAAACACTGAAAAGAAGCTTTCTGAGAAACTGCTTTGTGATATGTGACTTCCACTCACTGAGTTACAGCTGTATTTCGTAGAGCTGTTTTCTAGCCTTATTACTGTGGAATCTGAGAACTGTTATTTCGGATCCCTTTGAAAACTATCGGGACAAAGGAAATATCGACCGCTAAAAGTGAGAAAGAAGCTTTCTGAGAAACTTCTTTGTGTTCTGTGAATTCATCTCACAGAGTTACAGCTTTCCCTTCAATAAGCCTTTCGCTGAGACTGTTCTTCTGGTATTTGCAAAGAGATATATGGAAGCACATAGATGGTTATGGTGAAAAAGGAAATATCCTAAGATAAAAACTGGAAAGAAGCTTTGTGAGAACCTGCTTTGTGTTCTGTTAATTCATCTCACAGAGTTACAGCTTTCCCCTCAATAAGCCTTTTGATAATACTGTTCTTGTGGAATTTGCAAAGTGATATTTGGAAGCCCATAGAGGGCTATGGTGAAAAAGGAAATATCCTAAGATAAAAACTGAAAAGAAGCTTTCTGAGAAACTGCTTTGTGATCTGTTAATTCATCTCACAGAGTTACAGCTTTCCCCTCAAGAAGCCGTTCACTAAGACTGTTCTTGTGGAATTTGCAAAGTGATATTTGGAAGCCCATAGAGGGCTATGGTGAAAAAGGAAATATCCTAAGATAAAAACTGAAAAGAAGCTTTCTGAGAAACTGCTTTGTGTTCTGTTAATTCAACTCACAGAGTTACAGCTTTCCCTTGAAGAAGCCGTTCACTAAGACTGTTCTTGTGGAATTTGCAAAGTGATTTTTGGGAGCCCATAGCGGGTTATGGTGAAAAAGGATGTATCTGCATTTAAAACCTGAAAGGAAGCTTTCTGAGAAACTTCTTTGTGATACGGGACTTCCACTCACTGAGTTACAGCTGCATTTCGTAGAGCTGTTTGCTAAGACTGTTCTTGTGGAATTTGCAAAGTGATATTTGGAAGCCCATAGAGGGCTATGGTGAAAAAAAATTAACCTCCAGATTAAAACTGGAAGGAAGCTTTCTGAGAAACTGCTTTGTGATCTGTTAATTCATCTCACAGAGTTTCAGCTTTCCCCTCAAGAAGCCTTTCGCTAAGACTGTTCTTGTGGAATTTGCAAAGTGATATTTGGAAGCCCATAGAGGGCTATGTTGAAAAAGGAAATATGCTAAGATAAAAACTGAAAAGAAGGTATCAGAGAAACTGCTTTGTGTTCTGTTAATGATCTCACAGAGTTACAGCTTTCCCTTCTAGAAGCCTTTCGCTAAGTCTGTTCTTGTGGAATTTGCAAAGGGATATTTGGAAGCCCATAGAGGGCTATGGTGAAAAAGGAAATATCTTCCGTTCAAAACTGGAAAGAAGCTTTCTGAGAAACTGCTTTGTGATATGTGACTTCCACTCACTGAGTTACAGCTGTATTTCATAGAGCTGTTTGCTAGCCTTATTTCTGTGGAATCTGAGAACTGTTATTTCGGATCCCTTGAAACACAATAGGGACAAAGGAAATATACTCCCATAAAAGTGAGAAAGAAGCTTTCTGAGTAACTACTTTGTGATTTGTGAATTCATGTCACAGAGTTTCAGCTTTCCCCTCAAGAAGCCTTTCGCTAAGACTGTTCTTGTGGAATTTGAGAGTGATATTTGGAAGCCCATAGAGGGATATGGTGAATAAGGAAATATCCTAAGATAAAAACTGAAAAGAAGGTATCAGAGAAACTGCTTTTTGTTCTGTTAATTCATCTCACAGAGTTACAGCTTTTCGCTCAAGAGGCCGTTCACTAAGACTGTTCTTGTGGAATTTGCAAAGTGATATTTGGAAGCCCATAGAGGGCTACGGTGAATAAGGATATATCTTCAGCTAAAAAGTGTAAAGAAGCATTCTGATTAACTGCTTTGTGATATGTGACTTCCACTCACTGAGTTACAGCTGTATTTCATAGAACTGTCTGCTCGTCTTATTTCTGTGGAATCTGAGAACTGTTATTTCAGATCCCTTTGAAGACAACAGGGCCAATGGAAATATCCTCCGATAAAAGTGAGAAAGAAGCTTTCTGAGAAACTTCTTTGTTTCTGTGAATTCATCTCACAGAGTCACAGCTTTCCCCTCCAGAAGCCTTTCACTGAGACTGTTCTTGTGGAATTTGCAAAGTGATATTTCGAAGTCCAGGGAGGGCTATGGTGAAAAGAAAATATACTCAGATAAAAACTGGAAAGAAGCTTTCTGAGAACCTGCTTTGTGTTCTGTTAATTCATCTCACAGAGTTACAGCTTTCCCCTCAATAAGCCTTTTGATAAGACTGTTCTTGTGTAATTTACAAAGTGATATTCGGAAGCGCATGGAGGGCTATGGTGAAAAAGGAAATATCCTAAGATAACAACTGAAAAGAAGCTTTGTGAGAAACTGCTTTGTGATCTGTTAATTCGTCTCACAGAGTTACAGCTTTTCCCTCAAGAAGCCGTTCACTAAGACAGTTCTTGTGGGATTTGCAAAGTGATATTTTGAAGCCCGTAGAGGGCTATGGTGAAAAAGGAAATATCTTCAGTTAAAAACTAAAAAGAAGCTTTCTGAGAAACTGCTTTGTGATATGTGACTTCCACTCAATGAGTTACAGCTGTATTTCGTAGAGCTGTTTGCTAGCCTTATTTCTGTGGAATCTCATAACTGTTATTTCGGATCCCTTTGAAGACAATAGGGCCAAGGAAATATTATCTGATAAAAGTGAGAAAGAAGCTTTCTGAGAAACTTCTTTGTGATCTGTGAATTCATCTCACAGAGTTACAGCTTTCCCCTCAAGAAGCCTTTCGCTAAGACTGTTCTTGTGGAATTTGCAAAGTGATATTTGGAAGCCCATAGAGGGCTAAGGTGAAAAAGGAAATATCCTAAGATAAAAACTGAAAAGAAGCTTTCTGAGAAACTGCTTTGTGTTCTGTTAATACGTCTCACAGAGTTACAGCTTTTACCTCAAGAAGCCGTTCACTAAAGCTGTTCTTGTGGAATTTGCAAAGTGATATTTGGAAGCCCATAGAGAAGTATGGTGAAAAAGGAAATATCCTAAGATAAAAACTGAACAGAAGCTTTCTGAGAAACTGCTTTGTGTTCTGTTAATTCATCTCACAGAGTTACAGCTTTCCCCTCAAGAAGCCTTTCGCTAAGGCTGTTCTTGTGGAATTTGCAAAGTGATATTTGAAAGACCATAGAGGGCTATGGTGAAAAAGGAAATATCTTCCGTTCAAAACTGGAAAGAAGCTTTCTGAGAAACTGCTCTGTGTTCTGTTAATTCATCTCACAGAGTTACATCTTTCCCTTCAAGAAACCGTTCGCTAAGGCTGTTCTTGTGGAATTGGCAAAGGGATATTTGGAAGCCCATAGAGGGCTATGGTGAAAAAGGAAATATCTTCAGTTAAAAACTGAAAAGAAGCTTTCTGAGAAACTGCTTTGTGATATGTGACTTCCACTCACTGAGTTACAGCTGTATTTCGTAGAGCTGTTTGCTAGCCTTATTTCTGTGGAATCTGAGAACTGATATTTCGGATCCCTTTGAAGACAATAGGGCCAAAGGAAATATCCTCTGATAAAAATGAGAAAGAAGCTTTCTGAGAAACTTCTTTGTGATCTGTGAATTCATCTCACAGAGTTACAGCTTTCCCCTCAAGAAGCCTTTCGCTAAGACTGTTCTTGTGGAATTTGCAAAGTGATATTTGGAAGCCCATAGAGGGCTATGGTGAAAAAGGAAATATCTTCCGTTCAAAACTGGAAAGAAGCTTTCTGAGAAACTGCTCTGTGGTCTGTTAATTCATCTCACAGAGTTACATCTTTCCCTTCAAGAAGCCGTTCGCTAAGGCTGTTCTTGTGGAATTGGCAAAGGGATATTTGGAAGCCCATAGAGGGCTATGGTGAAAAAGGAAATATCTTCCGTTCAAAACTGGAAAGAAGCTTTCTGAGAAACTGCTCTGTGTTCTGTTAATTCATCTCACAGAGTTACATCTTTCCCTTCAAGAAGCCTTTTGCTAAGGCTGTTCTTGTGGAATTGGCAAAGTGATATTTGGAAGCCCATAGAGGGCTATGGTGAAAAAGGAAATATCTTCCGTTCAAAACTGGAAAGAAGCTTTCTGAGAAACTGCTCTGTTTTCTGTAAATTCATCTCACAGAGTTACTGATTTCCCCTCAAGAAGCCGTCCTCTAAAAGTGTTCTTGTGGAATTTGCATAGTCACATTTCGAGGCCCATAGACGGCTCTGATGAAAAAGGATATATCTGCTGTTAAAAACTGAAAAGAAGATTTCTAACAAACTGATTTGTGATATGTGACTTCCACTCACTGAGTTACAGCTGTTTTTCGTAGAGCTCTTTGCTAGCCTTATTTCTGTGGAATCCGAGAACTGTTAATTCGCATCCCATTGAGGAACGTAGGGCCAAAGAAATATCCTCCGATAAAAGTGAGAAAGAAGCTTTCTGAGAAACTTCTTTGTGATCTGTGAATTCAACTTACAGATTTACAGCTTCCGCCTCAAGAAGCCTTTCGCTAAGACTGTTCTTGTGGAATTTGCAAAGTGATATTTGGAAGCCCATGGAGGGCTATGGTGAAAAAGAAAATATGCTCAGATAAAAACTGGAAAGAAGCTTTCTGAGAAACTGTTTTGTGTTCTGTTAATTCATCTCACAGAGTTACAGCTTTTCCCTCAAGAAGCCGTTCACTAAGACTGTTCTTGTGGAATTTACAAAGTGATATTTGGAAACCCATAGAGAGGTACGGTTAAAAGGAAATATCTTCAGATTAAAACTGGAAGGAAGCTTTCTAAGAAACTGCTTTGTGTTCTTTTAGTTCATCTCATAGAGTTACACCTTTCCACTCAAAAAGCCTTTCGCTACGACTGTTCTTGTGGAATTTCCAAAGAGATATATGGAAACCCATAGAGGGCTTTGGTGAAAAAGGAAATATCCAAAGTTAAAAACTGTAAAGAATCTTTCTGAGAAACTGCTTTATGTTCTGTTAATTCATCTCACAGAGTTACAGCTTTCCCCTCAAGAAGCCTTTCGATAAGACTGTTCTTGTGGAATTTGCAAAGTGATATTTGGAAGCCTGTAGAAGGCTATGGTAAAAAAGAAATTTTCCTAAGATAAAAACTGAAAAGAAGCTTTCTGAGAAACTGCTTTGTGTTATGTTTATTCATCTCACAGAGTTACAGCTTTCCCCTCAGTAAGCCGCTCACTAGGACTGTTCTTGTGGAATTTGCAAAGTGATATTTGGAAGCCCAAATAAAGGCTATGGTGAAAAAGGATATATTTTCAGTTAAAAATTGGAAAGAAGGTTTCTGAGAAACTGCTTTGTGATATGTGACTTGCACTCACTGAGTTACAATTGTATTTCGTGGAGTTGTTTGCTCACCTTATTTCTGTGGAATCTGAGAACTGTTACGTAGGATCTTTTTGAAGACTATAGGGCCAACGGAAATATCCTCCAATAAAAGTGAGAAAGAAGCTTTCTGAGAAATTTGTTTGTGTTCTGTGAATTCAACACACAGAGTTACAGCTTTCCCCTCAAGAAGCCTTTCGATAAGACTGTTCTTGTGGAATATGCAAAGTGGTATTTGGAAGCCAATAGAGGGCTACGGAGAAAAAGGAAATGTCCTCAGATAAAAACGGGAAAGAAGCTTTCTGAGAAACTGCTTTGTGTTCTGTTATTTCATCTCACAGAGTTACATCTTTCACCTCCAGAAGCCATTCACAAAGACTGTTCTTGTGGAATTTGCAAAGTGATATTTGGAAATCCATAGAGGGATATGTTTAAAAAGGAAATATCTTAAGTTAAAAACTGGAAAGAAGCTGTCTGAGAAACTGCTTTGTGTTCTGTTATTGGTCTCACAGGGTTACATCTTTCCCTTCAAGAAGCCTTTCGCTAAGGCTGTTCTTGTGGAATTGGCAAAGGGATATTTGGAAGCCCATAGAGGGCTATGGTGAAAAAGGAAATAGCTTCCGTTCAAAACTGGAAAGAAGCTTTCTGAGAAACTGCTCTGTGTTCTGTTAATTCATCTCACAGAGTTACAGCTACACCATCAAAAAGCCATTTTCTAAGACTGTTCTTTTGAAAAGTGCAAAGTGATATTTGGAAGCCCATAGAGGGCTATGGTGAAAAAGGAAATATCTTCCGTTCAAAACTGGAAAGAAGCTTTCTGAGAAACTGCTCTGTGTTCTGTTAATTCATCTCACAGAGTTACATCTTTCCCATCAAGAAGCCTTTCGCTAAGGCTGTTCTTGTGGAATTGGCAAAGGGATATTTGGAAGCCCATAGAGGGCTATGGTGAAAAAGGAAATATCTTCCGTTCAAAACTGGAAAGAAGCTTTCTGAGAAACTGCTCTGTGTTCTGTTAATTCATCTCACACAGTTACATCTTTCCCTTCAAGAAGCCTTTCGCTAAGGCTGTTCTTGTGGAATTGGCAAAGGGATATTTGGAAGCCCACAGAGGGCTATGGTGAACAGTAAATATCTTCAGATAAAAACTGAAAAGAAGCTTTCTGAGTAACTGCTTTGTGTTTTGTTAATTCATCTCAGAGAGATACAACTTTCCACTCAAGAAGCCTTTCGCTCAGACTGTTCTAGTGGAATTGCAAAGAGATATTTGGAAGCCCATAGAGGTCTATGGTGGAAAAGGATATGTCCTCAGATAAAAACTGGAAAGAAGCTTTCTGAGAAACTACTTTGTGTTCTGTTAATTCATCTCACAGAATTACAGCTTTCACCTCAAGATGAAGTTCACCAAGACTGTTCTTGTGGAATTTGAAAAGTGATATTTGGAAGCCATATAGGGCTATGGAGAAAAAGAAAATATCTTCAGTTAAAAACTGGAAAGATGCTTTCTGAGAAACTGCTTTGTGTCCTGTTAATTTATCTCACAGAGTTACAGTTTTCCCTTGAAGAAGAATTTCGCTAAGATTCTTCTTGTGGAATTTGGAAAGTGGTATTTGGAAGCCAATAGAGGGCTACGGTGAAAAAGGAAATGTCCTCAGATAAAAACGGGAAAGAAGATTCCTGAAAAACTGCTTTCTGTTCTGTCAATTCATCTCACAGAGTTACAGTTTTCCCGTCAAGAAGCCGTTCATTAAGACTGTTCTTGTGGAATTTGCAAAGTGATATTTGGAATCCAATAGTGGGCTATAGTGAAAAAGGAAATATCTTCAGAAAAATGCTTGAAAGAAGCTTTGGGGAAACTGCTTTGTGTTCTGTTAATTCATCTCACAGAATTACAGCTTTCTCCTCATTAATCCATTCACTAAGACTGTTCTTTTGGAATTTGCAAAGTGACATTTGGAAGCCCATAGAGGGCTAAGTTGAAAAAAGAATTATCTTCAGTTAAAAACTGGAAAGAAGCTTTCTCAGAAACTGTTTTGTGTTCTGCTAATTTGTCTCACAGAATTACAGCTTTCACCTTTCGCTAAGACTGTTTTTGTGGAATTTACAAAGTGATATTTGGAAGCCCATAGAGGGCTATGGTGAAAAAGAAAATAACCTAACATAAAAACTGAAAAGAAGCTTTCTAAGAAACTTCTTTGCATTCTGTTAATCCGTCTCACAGAATTACAGCTTTTCCCTCAAGAATCCTTTCACTAAGACTGTTCTTGTGGAATTTGCAAAGTGATATTTGGAAGCCCATAGAGGACATGGTGAAAAAGGAAATATCTTCAGTCAAAAACTGAAAAGAAGCTTTCTGAGAAACTTCTTTCTGATATGTGACTTCCACTCACTGAGTTACAGTTATATTTCGTAAAGCTCTTTACTAGCCTTACTTCTGTGGAGTCTGAGAACTGTTATTTCGGATCCCTTTAAAGGCTTTGGTGCTAAAGGAAATATCCACCGATAAAAGTGGGAAAGAAACTTTCTGAGAAACTTCTTTATGATCTGTGAATTCATCTCACAGAGTTACAGGTTTCCCCTCTATTAACCTTTCGCTAAGATTGTTCTTGTGGAATTTGCAAAGCGATATTTGGAAGCCCATGGAGGGCTAAGGTGAAAAGCGAAATATCCTCAGATAAAAACTGGAAAAAAGCTTTCTGAAAATCTGCTTTGCGTTCTTTGAATTCATCTCACAGAGTTACAGATTTCCCCTCAGAAGCCGTTTGGTTGTCCTTATACT